>JAMYHX010000584.1:0-23751 GCA_025529335.1 Rhizopus sp. PT2906
ATTATAGGTAAAGAAGATGTCTGATAATTTTACTTGATCCAAAAATGATTTTTACTTAATTTTTATATAGTAGAAATTTCAAACTTCTTCGTCAGACTTTCTACTGCATCTGTTGTTGCTGCCTGTGGGTTTTCATCAAAAAATTCGATTAGGAACTCTTTATACTCATTCTGTAACTGGCTTTTCTTGCAATAGGTCTTGTTGGTCTGCTTTTCATAAATATCCCAATCAGGATCGTTTCTTAATCTTTGTGCCTAGTCTTGAACAGTGCGTTCAGCAATACCTGCCAGCCTAGCAGCCTTCGCGGCCTTAAAAACTTGAACTTAACATAGTACACGAAGAGACATTTTTGAGCATCTGTATATATATATTATACTGCTTCTTTGAATTGCTTTTTGATACTTTAGCAGCCAGCTCCTCCATTTTTTGATATAGCAGTTCGTCATTCAGTTCTAGCTCAGGAACCTGCGTTTCGCGGTATTTACTGAAATTAGTTAAGGTTTCTAAATTGTAAATATCGACTTCTTTCTCCCATTCCATAGCATCAGCTCCATTCTCATCAACTATTTTTCCTTGTCCGTCTTCGTAGAAAGAGTAAGTACTCATTTTGAATAGTTAAAAATCTGCTAAATGAAAAAAGGAAAACTGCTAATTGAAAGGTTGAGAAACTGCGAATTGGGAATCAAATTCCGCTAATCAAACAGTTGCCGAAGTGGAAGGAGAAGATGAGGTGGTAAAAGGCTCTTTCGTGCCACGCTTTATTTTCAGATAACATATAATAAAATTTTTTTCCAGTTCCAATTTCTTCAAAACTTTGAGCGCTCCTGACGCATTTTTTCTGTTTACCTTGGGAGGGGAGCAACAGCGAAGAAAACCAGTTGAAAGTTGAAGGACGGGTGACCACCTCATCTTCTCCTTCCACTTCGGCAACTGTTTGATTGGAAGTCATACTTATCCCAATCATTGCTGCCTCCGTTCCAGGTTCCGATGAGGTGGTAGCGTTTTTCGTAGTAGAAAAAATGGTGTTGCTGATTGCTTGGCTTTCTTGAAATTTGCTGAAAGGTTTATAATAGTATTTCTCAAAGGTGTCTGAGTTGCTTAACCAATTCACATGTTTCTTTATTTGTTCAATCTTATGACCATGTATTCTGCCCACGTACTTGCTGCTGCTCTCAATGAATGTAATTTATACACCTTAGTGTCAATGCCAGCTTCTTGCATTGTTTGTTGTATCCATGATGCAGCGGTTGCTGGTTTGATGGAGTATATTTGCTCACCTTTTTCAATATCTGCCAGGAACAATGTGTGGTTGTCTGGCAAACCATGACGTAGGCTTGCTGTACGATCCATAAATTCTGTTGAGGCTCTTACAGGACAATCATCGTCTTTTGCTTGCTCTGCTGTTCCAACCTTGATTGTTTTCCATCGGATTTCTCTTGGTTCCCTTGATGTTAAGGATACCTCAAGCAGTTGTCCGTCTTCCGACAAGGATAAATCTACGTCTCTGTACTGTAGTTTGCCGAGATCCGAGCAAAGCCGCATTATAGACGCGATGCCGATCCAGATAATGGTTTTCTTTTGCAATCTCGCTAGGCCTAAGCTTGCATTGGGGCCCCATCCACGGACGTATACAATTATTTGCTGTATATCCCAAATTTCTTGTTTTCCTATGGTTGGGGTCTTCGTTTCTGATTTTCGTTTAGCTTGAAAAAATGAGACAATCAACGGGTCTTCTGCAATATAGCGCTTGTCTTCATGGATAATGTTGAAAACAGAGGCTATGGAGGATCGATGTGGACAAGTGTGCATGTTCATGCAGGAAGGGATACACTGATTTTGGATTGTAAGCTAGTGAATATATTCCATGCTTATTGCGCCAATTTGACCAAACTCTCCGTTCATGACCGTACGCTTTATGTGTCCTTTTCCTTGTCGACTGCGTCAAAAATCTACATCTTCAATCGTTAATCCTTCTGCCATCCTTTTCTATCTTCCTCAGAATCTTGGGTATTAATTTCCATGGTGGGTTTATATACATTCCCTTCTTTGGCCACTTTTGGTGAAATACATCGATTGTGTGTGCACTGAGGTCTGGGAATTGACTCTAGTATACCGATAGTTTCTTGTTTTGCCTCGCTGCAAACGCATCTATCTTGAACTCGTGGAATCCCCATTGCTTCCTTATATGGCTGAACCATTTCCATGGTAACGCCGATTCGTACAAAGGTACCTTCTTTCTGCTAAGGCGATCTGCCATTGTATTCTGAATTCCAGGAATGTGGTGGCAGACCAACTGCACGTTGTAGTTGTTGCAGATTGTCTGAATTTGAATCGCTAGTTCTTGAAGAATCTCTGACGATGTTCCCTGCCTTGCTCACATACTTCAATGCTGTCGTATTGTCTGAGTATATCTGCAGGATCGAGCCCTTGTACTGTAGAAAATGAACCCGCAGTGCAAACAGGATGGTTTTTAACTCGCGAACACTTATGCTGTCTTCTTTTTCTTCTGCGAACCAAAACCCTGCTGTTTGGACTGAAGCTGAACTTACTCCCCAACCGGAGTCGGAAGCGTCGACGTAGATGATTAGATCTGGTGTTAGTGGTTTGCGTCGGATTGAAAGGTCATTTTTCAAGGGGGCTACTTTTAACCACCACTCCAGTTCCTGCAGACTTTTCTGGCTTATCGGACATGGTGCATTCCAATTGTTGTTGAGTAACCTGAGTGCTCTTGCTAGGTCTCTCTGTAGATATCCCACATGAAGGAGTGCTTCCCCAATCGCCGGTATCATAGCAGTTATCTTCCCAATAATGCTCACTATCCATCGACAAGATTTCTGTTCCTTGTTGTTCAGCAGTTGTCAAATCCTGATATTTAATTTCTGAATTTTTACCTGCAGAACTTGTATCGTCATATCTTGAGAATTGAATAGGAAACTAAAGAACGACTGTGCCCGTTGAGGTACCAGGATGCTCTTCTCTCTGTTGATCAAAAAATCCAATTGTTCTAAATGAGTTATCATCTTGGATGTGTGTTTTTGCACTTCTTCCTTCGTCTTCGCTAGCACACATATGTCGTCTAGGTAAAAGACAAATCTGATTCCGGACATGCATAATGGCTCCAGGACGCACTTCATGAGCTTGGAGAAAACCTGAGGCGCCACGTTGAGACCAAATGCTAGACTCTTGTATCTGTATACCACGCCTTGGTGTAAAAAGGTCAAATAGTCCCTGGAGTTCTCGTGTATCGGCATTACTTCATATGCATCTTTCAAATCTATTTTGCACATATAATCGTTTTTGTCTAACAACTCCAGTAAAGCTAGTACACCCTCCATTTTGAAGTGATTGCATTGAATGTACTGACTCAAGATCGTACAATCCAATATCGGTCGGCATTTATTTGGTTCTTTCACAGTAAAGAGTTTCGATAGGTAGCTCTTATCCTGAGACGGAGAACGCTCGATTATGCCTGAATTCAAAAATTTCCTCACTGCGTCGCCCACTGCTACTTGTTCCTCTTCCGTGAACTTCATCGGAGTATATTTCCATGGTCGAGGTCTGTGGTTCCACTGAAGTTGATATCCTTGTGTTACTACTGATACAGACCATGAATGAAGTATTGTCCGTTTCCATTGCTCTGAGAAACATTGAGGACGACCTCCTGGTAAGATGCCATCGCTTGGTATGGTGTAATGCGCCGTTGCCGCGGGGGAAGGCATCGGCGTTGATGGTGGTCTTATTGGGGTTGATTGGAGTTTTGGGCCTCCGTGTGTAGTTGGCCCTTGCTGCGTCCAAAAAAAGGTTTGTGGAAGGTTCCACGGCCCCTGGTGTATCTCTGTTGACGTCCAAATCCCCTGTTACTGTGGTTAAATGATTGCTGTTGTCGTCCAACTGCATTTCTAAGGATGGACTGTTCGTATCTGGCTTGAAAGATTTTTTCAACTTCTTCCCTGCCCAAGGCCAAGGTTTTGTCACTAGGTTCTTCTTCCAAGTGTTTGACGCTGTCGGGGAGCCTGGGCGCCTTGATCGCCATTGTCCTAGCTTCACTTTTGGTGGTCTTACTCGTGGAGTATGAGTAAACTACGAGTTGTCGGATGCCTTCCATGATGTGAAAGAATTGTTCTTCACTTCCCCCTGATTCCAAAAATTGTTGGCATTCTACGTAAAGATCTGTTGCTGCTCTACCCGCGATGATGAGTCGATCAACTCCCTTGTATACTGCGTTTGTGCTTTGGAGGGCATCCACAGTTTTCCTTTTAAGCTCTCTGTGGAATTCTTTGTTGAAGATCTTACTGTTGGTCCAGTCACTACCTTCGTACTTTGGAAGGTTCTTAACAAATTCTTTGATGATCTTCTGTAAATTGATAGACAAGCTGACTTCCAGTTCTTCTAAGATTTCGTTCGGAAGGTTTGTGAGACCTTCACTTGAGTTGTCAAGATTGAGTTTTCTTGACATTTCCTCAATGATTTGTTCGACTTGTTCTCTTGTAAACAATTATTCAGATTGATCGTTGGGCATATTATTACCACGGTGCGCGGCGCGAAAAAGTTCTGAAGAAATAGGAACTGGAAAAAAAAATTTATTATATGTTATCTGAAAATAAAGCGTGGCATGAAAGAGCCTTTTACCACCTCATTGAAATCTGGAACGGAGGCAACAATGATTGGGATAAGTATGACTTCCAATTGGACAATATTAAAACTTCGAATTGGGATTTGAAACCTCGCTAAAATGAAAGTCAAAACCGCAGATTGGTACCTGGAGCACTGTATTGGAGAATAACGTATGGGGATTCACAACAACTTAGTGAAATCGTACAAAGGACTGTTTATTGCGAGGTTACACGACATACGTATCCAACGACATAGATGTTGGGAAGGAAAAATTTTCTTTTCTTTTCCATAACATTATGTTTAAAAGTGTTAACACTGATAACCTGTATAAAGAGTGGTTGGAAACAGCTCATTTGATTGATCCACAGTATGATTATTTCTCTTTTGCCCAGTTATGCAATGAGAGTAAATGCACAACAAACACTTATTATATGACTTTAATAAATAAGACTGTGATGAAAAATCCTAGAAATCGTGGCGCCATCACTGCATTGAATCAATTTCATGTAAACATTTAAGCTATGACACAACTTTTGTTTCCGTATTTATAAATCATATTTTTTTTATATCTTATCATAGAAACGGGAAAATATGCAATCGTCATTTGGAAAAGAATATTGTGAATATTGGAAAAGACGTGAAACCTCGGAAGCAACTACAAAAGCCCACAAAAGAAGATTGGATACTTTTCTCCAACTGAATGAAGATACCTGTGAAGGAATCGAAGCTATATCAAAAAATGTACCTTTTTTTGTGTTTGTTTTGCGTAAAATCACTGTATTAATTATTTATATTGATGGAGGCGCGTCGCAAAAAGGCCAATAATGACAACACAGAAGGCAATTCTGGTAGTAATGTTGATCAAAACAGTTTGGAAGATGAAGATAACAATGAAGCTCCTGATAATAATGCGCGTAATAATAATGCACCTGATAATAATGAAGATGACGACATAACTGTAGCTGACGGCGAAGATTTATTCAAGGAAATAATTACTACAACAAACAAAATTAGCGATGAGTAAGTATGTAGCTAGGTGACATGTTAAAAGTTTCTATTTACTCATTTGAAACTTTTTTTTTTATGTCTTTTCAGATTGAGCAGTTTCCAAATCCTCTTGTTTGATGACAATGGTGTAGCTGCATTGCTAAAAGATCTCTTAGGTGAAAAGCTTTACTGCCAAATAAAAACAGAAACATCGCTGTTGAAGCATTATATGTCGCCTTTTTGTAGCGAATTAATTTCCTTGGTAACCGAAGCCCCCCCAAGCACAGCATTATTACGAAAAATAATTAGGAAATCTACCTTGGGTGATGAGGCGTTTGATCCCATTATTCACGCGGATCTCTCTTTTGTTGAGGTCGTTGCTACGCACTTGTAAGTTTGTTGCAATATATTTAATATAGTACATTTCATAACTAACACTTTTGATTCGATTTTTTTAGCCTCAATTTAATCACCATGTCGTGTTTACATAGATCACACATCTCTTAATTCTCTATTTATTCATTCTCAGCTAATAGACGACGTCAGACATTTACAGTCGTCACCTCTCATATATATTCAGGTCGTACCCTCATTTATTAGTTCTTCTCCCAACTTTGAATAAAGAATAGTAATTGTTAGCTATTGACTCCTACTGTTCTTATATACAAATATCAAAATACAACACACCAGCCCTAGAAACCCTTTGCAGCATGTGTGTATGGAACGTACAACGGCATCGTTGACAACGGTGTTTATCTTGAATAACCTATTCTTGTCTAATAATGATATCGTTGATCTTGGCTGGTATGTTACATATGTATATATGTATATGCATACAATGTATAAAGCACTAACGCGTTATAAATTCTTGTTCCAATAGGTTTGAAAGGGAGATTCAAACAACTAGCACAACCAAATGGGACGGAGTGGCTTTTGCCATCAAAGACAAAAAAATCACTCCTGTTCTTGTTGAATTTTCGGGAGGTGTAAAGTTCAACACCACCGATAAGAAAGAGCAAGACGATGAAACAAAGATGGTGGGCAATATTTTAAATATATTGAAATATATTGAAGCTCTACAAATGGCTAATTATCCAATTCCCCAACACTATATTCGTTTCTTTGGTTGGTATTTTTCAGTATACTACATCACTTCTGTTTTGACTAAAATACACTTTCAATTGTATTGCAGGAGGAAAAATCATCTTCGAGTGTATCTACTTGTTGAAAAACGGAGAGTACATAAAGAGACAGTACTTCACAATCACCTGCCCAACGACTTGTGAAGAGCTAATCATGTTCGTTAAAAAAATACCTCGGTTGCTTGATTGGAAACAGACCATCATCATGCAAACCAAGCAAATGTTGGCTTATGATGAGTAAATAAAGTTTTCTGTTAACTTATATCTATCAATGCATGTTCTTTTATGTTGCCTAACTTTTTTCAATTTCTTCCTCATTTTATATGTGTTGCCTGAATAAGAAACGAAACTATTGACAAATGGTTCAGAGAGGCAATAACTTTTTAAATGAATATTCTAGTATGCACAGACATACAAAGCTCTCCTCCGTTGCGATCCAGTCATACAATAAACAAATAGAAAATAAAATAAAAGGAAAGTTCTGTTTTTTTTTTTTTTGCATTTTTATAACATTCAAAGTACTAATAAAACATTATAATTTGTAAATCGAGAGCTTCATAAAAAGGATTCGTTCAGGAAAAAAATTAGCTCTAGTATAAACAGTTTAAAGTAATAGATATTAGTTTCTTTTCTTCTAATATATAAACGTATACAGTCACCTTTTGAAAAAAAAAAAAAAACTTGAAGATTCTCCACCGTCGCGGGCAAGGGTTGAACCCTACTGCTTTACTGTCCTTTCTGAATGACATTAACTTAATAATGCCAATCCCTAAAGTAAGTGGAGGGTACGGTACACTATACAATAGGTTGTTGAAACCACAAAGCAGGGTGAGGCCGCTGTTTTACATTCAAGTTAAAGAAAAAAAATAATAAACAAAGAAAAAAAAAACCTTTTATAGTTAAAATCACGTTATACACTCTTTTCGGAAAGTAAATTCGCCTGTGATCGAAAATAAATACACCCAATGATGAGAACAAAATTCATGTTGCATGAAATGTAAATTCGTCGTCGCCAAGAATATATTCATAATATTAACAGGTGGGCTGTCTTGGAGTTGAAATTGACTTAATATTAGAAATAGCCCTCTTTAGTCTGTTTGTAAAAGCTTAAATTCTTTATTCGGTCTTTCCATGAAATCAGAAGAACATGTAGTCATATTTGGCAATGCATATTCCTCCGTTCCTTTTTTTTGTTTAAACTATCCTGGGTAGTTATCGCTACCCTCCCCAGAATGCACTTCGGTGGTAAGTAAAACTAATATTAGGATATGCACTCTAATACTAACATACTTTTTCTCTCTTTTTCTACATATACTCTTATCTCTCTCTTTTGACATGATGTCGTTTTATTCAAACATATTTTTCTTTGTCGTCTTTTTACGCAAATAATTTTTTATTTTATGACAACATTTTATAAAATCAATGTCAATAATTAATAAAAATACAGTATTATCCAATCGAATGAACACACTAGTTATACAAAAATGTCGCATAGTCTCCGCGGAAAACATAAGAGATAGTGCGACAAGGTTTTGAGAAAAGGTGTACTGGTTTATTTCCATAAAAAAAAATTACCTACTACTTGAAATGAATAATATTCATAATGGCTCACCACGTAAGCACTTTTCCAATTGACAGAGTGTTGAACAAATGCTTGTAGGTGCTTAAGAACAGAGTTACAAGCTTCAGTAATCCGAGTAACCAGATCTTCGGTAGCCTCGAATGAGCTATGTTTGATCTTATTTTTGACAATTTCCCAAAACTGCTCTATTGGATTAAGCTCAGGAGAGTAAGGAAGGAGGTAGATGTTCTTGTCATCTCCTTGCAACTATCATCTCATCAATTTGGCCCGCCGTATGAATAGGTGTATTATCCATTACGATATATTAGCCTTTTAGCTCAGGAAGACAATCCATTTTATCTATGGTTTTTTCAAGAAACCTCATATAAGGACCAGTGACAGTAACTTTTGAAGCTGGCTTTTTGGTTTGAGCTGATGTTTTCCTTTTGCGATTAGCAAAGTCGATTTTGATTCGTTTTGAGCGTTCTTCTTGGAGGAGAGGGGTTTCGAAGTTCCATCGACACCACAAACTTCGTCGAGATTGCACCTAATACAGTGTGAGAAACAGCCCTTCCGGTAGGAGTAGCTGTAATAGCAGGCTTCACTACTACTAGTATTTCTACTATATAAAAATTAAGTAAAAATCATTTTTGGATCAAGTAAAATTATCAGACATCTTCTTTACCTATAATAATCTTTATCTCAGAAGGGAAACCGTGTTCATTACGGCGATTTTATACAACATTTAATTTCTTCTATACTTAGAAGGTCGACCTCTTCCATTCCAAATTGAAAGAGAAATAGAGAGCATATTCTTGCAAGCGTTGATATCTCGTTGCCATAATGTCTTGCAAGCTTTACAAACCAGGACACTACAGCCTTTCAATCCAGACATTCTTGCAAGAGGATCGTTGTTACAAGCATTGCAAACTTTTGAAGTTTTGTATTCATCAATTGTAACAGCAATGAGATCTCCGGCTGCTTCTCTTCTTTTTACCGCCCGCCAAAAAACGCCAGTGACACCACACCTGTTTCCCTTCAGCTTCATTGAGTCTTTGCCAAACATTCCCGCAACAAAGACAACAAGGGGTACAAATTAGTGTTATTAACCAAATTGCTCTGCTTTTCAAGAATATTCCAGTCTTTATCCTCCTTAAATTTTTTTAGCCTATTTTTGCGCTGTTCGCTCGTTTATATCGCCTGATAAGCGTTCGGATTTAGCAGCATTGAATAGCTTGATTCTATTATAATACACAAACAGAAGCTTTTCCTCATTTGAATATCTATGATAAGTCTTCATCTGCTTTTTAACTATGGCTATGACATCGTCTAAATCTTCTATATCTTCCTTAGACGATAGCTGTTCATCTCCTTGCTTCTCATAGTGCTGTCTAATACGGATCAAAGTTTTTAAGTGGAATAGGGTGACCTCCTCATCCCAATCCTTAGCATCATTTCATTGCTCATCAACTATTCTACCTTGGCCGTCTTTGTAATAAAAACGAATAGTCATCTTATTTAGAGAAGAAAAAAAAACGAACTTTGAATAGAAAAGAAACCGCCCATTGAGAAAATGAAACCGTCTATTGGAAAAACAAAACTGCCCTTTGGTGTTGGAACGACTGTATATTGACATGGGCTTTTTTTTCTGTAGAATATTTTGGGCCGCTTGATGTAATAGAAAAGTGTGATATTGACTCCATAAACAACAACCTTTTTCAAAGTGTACCAAAAGATAGTTCAATGGAGAGTAGATTAATACAACACAGCTTCATCAAGGGACATCGCTAAACTTTGTGATGTGCTTTATACAAATTGAATTCATACGTGTATAGGGCAACAAGAACAATAGACAACATATACCTCGAGCTCTTACTTCATATATTCGGTAATTGATACTATTGGATCAAGAGTGTCTCGAGGAAAGATTTTGTAAAAGGATATGTGGTCGTTCTCAGCTTTGGAACCCAAATAGCATCGATTGGCACACAGGACAAATTATTTATTCGCCAATAAAGGTAAAAGCGGTAGCTTATGCGTATAAAAGATGATCTGGTGGATTATTCTCCTAATTAATTTTGCACCATTTGAAGCCTTGGCCTATTCCTATAGCGTTGTCACTGATAACAAAGAAAAGCAATGACAGCATCCTGATATGGTTCCTGAAAAAAAGATGTTACTAGGTTTACGCAGCTTACTTTCCATGAGTACTGCGAAATGAAAAAAGAAACAGTTGACAACAAAAAGGGCCACTTAAATAAAGGCAAAGAAAGGGCATAAAGCAAGTAAAAGTAATTACGTACCTGAAAGTCATGCTGTGGGCAAATAAAATATACCATAAAAGGAAAGTGAAGGGGGGGGGGGAAATGAACAATTAATGTTGAGTCTAAATAACCTAATAAGCCATAAAGAGAGCGTCTTGAACTTTCTGAACAAGATACACTTGATACTTTTGTAAAGCATACTTTACTATTCTACAAGAGCCATAAGTCATGCTGTAATACAGAGATATGTTGCAGTAACGGATCTGGAATTAAGTTTTTGCATATCCTTCCGAATCGTATAATCACAAGAGGATATGATGAAGATACACATAAGAGAATTTTGTGATAACAATAAGCCATTGATTGGAAATTGCTTTTCTCGGAACAGGTTATTAATGAATCCAATTAGTTAAAGTTAAGACTGTTAATAATTCAAGTATGAAAGTTTCTATTATATAATAAGACGTTACGTAATGTTTCTCATTCAATGTTTTATCGGTCATCGATATGATTTATCCGGGATAGCTTCTAGCATGAAAATACATAAATAATCTCTAGAAACAGCTGATAGCACATTGCTTTCTAAACGAGTGCAATGCGATATCCTTTTTATCAACAGTTCCTATAAAGAGAGATCATATGTAGCTTCAAATAAAACCAAGAAAATCTTAAACATACACTGCACGGAGCCTTAATCAAACAGTTAAATTTCAAGGATGTACACATGATAGTTTCATTTTTATAGGATGATTTTAGATTTCAAAGCGTACCTTTATAATAAAAGGTCTATAGATGTAAGGAAAGAGTATTTTGGTAAAACATAACAAAAAAAGGGGGAAGGATTGAGGTTTTCGGCAATGTCGTAGCGTAATATGATGGTGAATAATGGGTCAAAGAAAGAAACAATGGAGGAGTTTATTATACCCGAAATGTTTAGCGCAATTCATGATTTTTCTCCATTTAGAACCGTAAAAAGGGCCAAAGAGCTCTTTTTTTTTTTAAAAAAAAAAACCACTTTCTTTTCTTTTTAACCCTCCAAGCATATTTTTAATCAATGGAAACTATCGATAACAAGCCTAAAAATAAGCCATTCATGCGCACTGTCAAGTTCTGGCAAAGGTCTACTACAACTACTAGCACTGATAATAACCAATCCGCCACGGATGATGCCATAGACCAGGGCAGCGAAGGGAAGGAAGAAGCATTGGTACCTAGGACAGATAGCAGCAACAGCAACAATAGCAATAAGAGTCGTAACAGTGTTAGTTTTACTCTGAGTTTTGGTAGAAAAAAATCATCAGACAAACATGCAAACAATGTCCCACTCGTTGAATCGACAAAGGAAGAAGTATATAAGTTGTCAATTATTGATGACTCAGGTATCTACATGCCGCCGTCACCTACAGTTGAATGTAAAAAGGATCATTGGATTGATAATGAGGATATCATGGATTTTCATATCCCCAGTTCTGAATGCTTAACGAGCCATGTCACAGAAAAGCATGATTTTTTCACACCCTCAAGTTTTGTTGAATGCCAGCCTTACATATTCCCTATTGCTCAAATGTCAGTTAGTAGCTTGTCTTCATCTTCATCCTCAATTCAAGATGATAGATACTTAGACTTGACTTCTTCTAGTTCAATGACAACAACAGACTCGTAACTTACTACTATTTAATATTAATTTAATAATAATAATATAATAATAAACATCAATATTATGTCATTCATGTCGTTTGTGGAAGGGACCAATGAATGCTTCGTAAAAATAAGCTTGCAGCACATGATGTAATTTTATTCATAGGAAAACGTAAGCAATGACTTAGCAAAGCATTAAGAAAAAATTCATGCATAAATGCAACTTTGGGTATAAATACCTATTCTTTTTTTTTTTTTTTTTTAAATAAATCCCTTTTCATTATTATTATTATTATGGATCGTGAACACCCTACAAACGCTGAATTGGAATCTCAATTTAATGAACGTAACAATAACTTGCGAAAGGATATTAGCAGCATCGTGAACACTGTATGTGTATATCAACTGTGTATGTCAAGTACACAAAAATAAACTAATTATTATTAGGCTACTTCTAAAACTCAAGACCTTTTAAATGAAGTTGGTCAAACCAGTGGCCCTGGCTCAATAAATAATGCTACACAGACAACACGTCGTAGGACATTTGGTTCAGTCAGTTCAACCGATGGATCTGAATTGAGCTCTGGATTGACTAATGAACCTATGCAATTTGGTCATCAAGCCAATGCCCAACTTATGCATAGTATTACTGAAGATATCGCAGCTATGCACTCTCGTGATCCAGATAGGTTTGGAATCGTTGCCTCAAAATTTGATGAAGCCTTTGGTCAACACTTGTAAATTCTTCCTTTTAAATTGTAAAATACTTCAATAAACATATTCAGTTACTAAAATCAATATATTACGAGTTTTTTTTATTATAAAAACAAATACACATTCTATTATTTTATATTACCTAAAAGCAAATAGTTAACAATTGTAAAAGAAATAATAATAGAAACAATTATAAAGTGAAAAAGCGTCAGCAAGTTTATTTAAATCCTGGAAACCACAAAAAGACAAGCCAATCTAAAAACAAGTCTTTAGACCGACTTATCCCCACCCTCTCGACGGTAGTAGAAAGAAATCCTCATCCCTCGAAGAACTCAAGGAATGAATCATTCAATCTACTGGTGTCAAAAAGATGTGGGCCTCACATCATAGAATGGATATAACTATTTATCATCCTCAAGAAACACTTATAATTGTTCCATCAAAATGAACCTACCATTATTTATATATACAAGCCACATTATATTTCTTGTGAAAAGAACTAAGATATACACATTAGTATAAAGTTGCTTATTTTAATAAAATGTAAAAAAAATCATATACTCTCAGTTAAAAGCGATAAGTTCGTCTCTTCAGTAAACTTCAGAAGCAGAACTGGCAATTTGAACTTTGGATATCATCATTTGCATATGACATTTTTTTACATTCAAGAGTTATACTTACATAAACCTCAGTGAAAGAAGACCTGATGCAAAGCGTACCATACAGTAATCAAAGTTTGACTTGTCTATATACTAAAGTAAAGATCAGAATCAATCTGATGATATAAATGTTTAATAAAAAGAATCAGATGGTGATGCATGTAAAGAAATCCAATCTTTCATTTTTTTGAAAAGCTCTCAGAAGCGTGGATATATATCGTCATCTTCTTTTTATAATTTTTCATTTATACTTACATATTATATACAGAAAGCCAGGGTCCAATTGCTATATGGCACGTAAGCTGTGTATGCACTTTCACCTAGGACTAATAAAAATAAGGTTATTAAGAGTTTAAACAAAGTTAAAAAGAGAGCTCAGATACGAGGAATTCCATTATCGTTTTATTCCACATGGCCCTTATTCGGGATATCATTCGATGTTTATCTTCTTCGCTCTCTCTCTCTCTCTCTCTTTTTTTTTTATGGTAGATAATACTTACTTTGTTATAAATGTATAAAGAGAAAAAAAAAAAGGGTCTCTTAAAATCTCTATGACTCTTTATACAAAAAATAATAGAAGAAAAAATTTTTTCCTTGCTATTTTCATAGTCACAATTTTGATTGTCCAATCAAATTTTTGCTTCATCCATCCATGTTTTACATACACATGTGTGTATAGTTCGCGTTGATATGATGTATAAAAAGAAAACGTTATCTGCCTTGATATGCATAGTATGCATAATATGAATTAGTAAAACTACTTTAATTATCTTTTTGAATAAAATGCAGGTATGACTGACAATACGTTTCAAAATAAAGAAAAGAGAAAGACAAAATGACGATGAATAGCAACATTTTAGATTATATGCAACAAAAGTAAAAAGACATGACCATATGATTGCATATATTTCCTAGATTGACTAAGGTTGATGATATGAATGTACGTCAACCAAGCTTTTTATGAGCCTAATGTAACATATCGTACGATACAATCAATTGACGTTCTTTCCGATGAAAATGCATCCATCACAGAGATAGACACATTGTCGTAATAGTACCTAACATGTCGAATAAAAGAATTCAATCCGGATTTTATTGCTATATATATACCTTTTGACGGAAGCAAATATTATCCGAAACAGGAGAAATGAACAAAACGTGCATCTTTATAGCAGAGAAGCATCTATTGTTGTATACAATAATGATTCCATCTGACATGGCATAAAAAGACATCTGACGACAGACATGTTATAGTTCATCATGCCGTCAAACTGTACGCAAAGATTTATATGAATAATGAAAGTAAAGGGGGGGGGAAAAGAAGATACAAAGGAGCATGCAAGGAAGAGGATGGTATAAAAGGTGCATGTCTCCCCTTTTTTTTATTGTCCATCCCCTTTCTCTCTTTTGTTTCTTATAATATATTAATTGAAATATGGCATTGCAAAGTTCTTTTAATATAGAGTCAACTATTAGTGACTCAACCAAGATTGAATCCAATGGATATCTCGATGATCATCACAAAATACAATCCATGATCTCATTGAATAGCACAAGCACGATTGATGTTTGTTCAACAATGGAAAATGCAAAGTTATATGAAACTATAAATGAATTAAATGAAAAGAAACTAGTAAAAAAGCTCGACTTACGAATAATGCCTCTGTTTTGTCTATTCTACTTTGCAGATTTCTTGGATAGAGCTAATATCGGAAATGCCGCGTAAAGAAAGATTGCTCTTTAATATAAACCCTTTTACTTATTATAAATCATATAGTATTGCAGGTTTACAGACCGATTTAAATGTAATCCAAACAGTCTCTTAAAGATAAAAGAGTAACACATTTCCCTTAGATGTCTTCAACACAACTAAGCACAGCCATATCGGCATTCTTTATAACATATGTAAGTTTAAGATCAATAATAAAAGTATGCTCAATTAACCTTTTTTACAAGATTATCTTTGAAATACCCTCAAATATAATCCTTGAAAGAACAAATGCAGCAAAATGGTTATCATTCATCATGTTTGTTTGGGGTCTCGCAACACTAATGACAGCATTTGTTAAAAACTTTGCTGGATTGTTCATTTTGAGGCTTATTTTAGGGTATGCGCCACGATGATTATGTTGTGAATCACTAAGCAAACCTTTAACGTTTTAGTGCAGCCGAAAGTGGGTATATTCCTGGTATCTTATTTTTACTATCCAAGGTATACAAGCCTCAGGAGTTTAGTCTACGGGTGGGCATACTCTTAACTATGGCTACACTTTCTGGTGTTGTTTCCGGGCCCTTGACTTATCTTGTCTCTTCCTGGGAAGGCAAAAACGGACTACATGGTTGGCAATACTTGTTTATCACAGAGGGAGCTCCTACAGTGTTACTTTCTATCATCTCTTACTTTTTTCTGTTTGATGATTTAAATGAAGTTGGCTGGTTAACTGAAGAACAAAAACGGTTGCAAGAAAAGAGAATAATGCAATATGTCGATGCAAATATTCATTCCAACTCTAATGCAACACTAAAGACGTTATCAGTTGCACTGTCTGATTGGAAAACATGGGCTTTTGGCATCATCTTCTTTTTAAATTCAATTAACCTCACAAGCTTAGGAGTATTTGCACCAGTTCTCATTAGTGGTAAACTATCCTTTTTTTTTTGTTTATTTTACTTTTTATTTAATCCACAACCTCCTTAGGCTTCGGATTTGATACATCCACAACGCAGCTCTTAACAGCACCACCTTGTGTGACAGCAACTATCGGTATTTTACTAGGTGGATACCTGGGAGGCAAATACAACTGTCGATCACCCATATTGGCCGTGGGATCTATCATTGTAGCCGCTGCCTATCTCTGCCTATACTTACTTTATGACAAATGGGGTATGAATTAGCTCAACTCACCAAAAAAAAAAACATAATAGAAACTGATGATGCTATCTAGCCCTTTACTCTACCCTACTGGTTGTTCCTATTGGGATTGGTTTACAAGGTATGCAATGTATGTCTAGACTCTTGTTCTAAATTTACGTCATATGCATTAGCTTCTGCCTCACTTGGATGGTCAGCCCTAAATTATCCTGATTTAACGGTTAGGGCAGTGGGAGTAGCTGCAGTGATCATGATTGGCAACATTGGTAATATCGTTGCATCCTTTTTATTCAAGTCATCCGATGCTCCTCGATATGGTAAGCCTCATGCCTATTTACATAGAATTATTTTATATAAGAATGTCTATAGCACCTGCAGTACTATTTAATCTTGTCACTGCCATCGTGTCTGGATGTTTGTCTGGCCTGACAGGGTTACTACTCTATCGTATGAACCGTCGTCTAGATTCTGAACCGAATGATAAAGTAAGTAGCATTCAAAAGAAAAAAAGAGACAATCTAACCAATAAGCAACATAGGACTCGTTTAGGTACTTTTACTAATACTCTATGCGGTCTTTGGTTTAATAAACTTTCTGCTGCATTCATCCTAAATAAATCAATAAGCCACAGTCTTAAACCATTATTGCTTTCCTAAATTGGGGTTACTGGCCAAAAAAATTCAAAGTAAGCCCGAAAAAAAGAGACAGACAGGAGAAAGAGAGAAAGAGAAAGAGGAGTTTATTTTTTTCCAGAAAGAAAGTTTCGGTCGCCCCCTCTTCTTTTCTTTTCTTTTGAAGTTCAATGTTTCAAAGAGACCAAAATAACTCGCTTTTCTTGGGCGGTGAACGTACAACTGGCCAAGATGTTCGCTCTAGCAATGGTAAGAATGATGACGCGCCTTTTCTTGCTAGATCTAATACTTTATATTATTTCAGTGCTTGCTGTTTCATCTATTGCAAATATTGTCAAGAGTTCTTTAGGTCCTGTTGGCTTAGACAAGATGTTGGTTGATGAAATTGGTGTAAGTGTCGTAGAATCATTTAAAGAACATTAATATTGAATATTGAATGTAGGATGTTACCATTACCAACGATGGAGCAACCATCCTTCAATTACTTGAAGTCGAACACCCTGCAGGAAAAGTATTAGTCGAGCTTGCTCAACAACAAGACCGTGAAGTAGGCGATGGCACTACGTCTGTTGTCATCATCGCTGCTGAATTGTTGAAGCGTGCCAATGAACTCGTCAAAAACAAGATTCATCCTACCACCATCATTACCGGCTATCGATTGGCATCAAAGGAAGCTTGTCGCTTTATTGCCAATGAAATGTCTACCAAAGTGGATACTCTCGGAAAAGAATGTCTTGTGAATGCAGCAAAGACTTCCATGAGTTCCAAGATTATCGGATCGTAAGATGTGTCTTTGCCTTGTTTTTATTCTATATTTTCTAACCATTTTATATAGTGATGACGAATTCTTTGCTAATCTTGCTGTTGAAGCCATGTTGGCTGTCAAGTCCGTGAGTCCTCGAGGTGAGGCTAAATACCCTGTCAAGGCTGTAAATATCTTGAAAGCTCATGGTAAATCCGGTCTTGAATCACAATTTGTTCGTGGATATGCCCTCAACTGTACCGTTGCTTCACAAGCCATGAAGAAATGTATCAAGAACTCCAAGATTGCTTGTTTGGACATGAACTTGCAAAAGGCTCGTATGCATCTCGGTGTGAATATTGTGGTAGATGATCCTGACAAGTTGGAGGATATTCGTAAGAGAGAAATCGAAATTACAACTGAACGTATTCAAAAGATCTTGGACACTGGTGCCAATGTCATTTTGACGACAAAGGGAATTGACGATTTATGTCTCAAGTTGTTTGTTGAATCTGGTGCTATGGCAGTTCGTCGTTGTAAGAAGGAAGACTTGAAGCGTATTGCCAAAGCCACAGGTGCTACTTTGATCTCTTCTTTGGCCAACTTGGAAGGCGAAGAAACATTCGAAGCTAGCTATCTCGGTCATGCCGAAGAGGTTGTTCAAGAACGTATCTCTGACGATGAATGTATTTTAGTAAAGGGCACAAAGATACAAAATTCTGCATCTATCATCTTACGTGGTGCTAATGACTATATGCTTGACGAAATGGAAAGATCACTCCATGACGCCCTTTGTGTTGTTAAAAGAACTTTAGAAAGCAACAGCGTCGTGCCTGGTGGTGGTGCCGTTGAGTCAGCCTTAAGCGTATACCTCGAAAACTTTGCTATCAGCTTGGGATCTCGTGAACAACTGGCCATTGCTGAATTTGCCAATGCATTGCTTGTTATCCCAAAGACTCTTGCAGTAAATGCTGCCAAAGATTCAACTGAGTTAGTATCAAAACTTCGTGCCTATCACAATGCATCACTCAATGCTAATGCAGATGATCGTAAACGCGCTCTGAAATATTATGGTCTCGAACTCATTCATGGTGGTATCCGTGATAACCTCAAAGCCGGTGTTTTGGAACCTACAATGTCAAAAATCAAGTCTCTGAAGAGTGCAACCGAAGCCGCTATTGCCATATTAAGAATAGATGATTTCATCAAGGTTACTCCAGAACAGAAACAAAACCCTGATGATGGCCATGGTCATTAAAAAAAAAAAATGACAGATATAAGATATGGTCCTTTTTATTATACAATAAAAACATCGTACAAATCGTAAAAAAAAAGACACATAAAGCGTGCTGGTGTTTCCTTATTGCATGTTTCCTCCCCTCCTTAGAACAATTTCGTACCAACTATATTATTGATTTAATTATTCAAGTAATGAGTGTATCCAGTAGTAACGCACGATTGACATTAGTACTTGTAACCTTTCCTCTTGCGCCATTTTAGTATCCTTATTCATCACTTTTATAAAGATAACTATTTTTTCATTCCAGAAACATTTTACTATCTCGCTAAGTATAAAACGAGTTATTCTTTATTACACAATAAAATGACTCTGTATGCGTGTCTATATGTGTGTGCATATGATTAAGAAAAATATTGTATCTCTAATCCAATGGTACGAATAGGGCTTGTGCTTTTTAGATCTGCTGTTAAACCTAAGCTAAACAATGTCTTCTTGAAGCGTCCTTCCCACATGAGTGCCAGGCCTTTGACAAATCCCCATCTGGCCTTTATTAAACCTTCCAACTTCTCTGTACGATCAGCTGTAAGAGTAATGACTCCATCTTCTGACTCTGTTTCAATTGATGGCTTCTTTGTTCGATATTCAAAGCCAAAGGCCAGATCACTCTCATACGAGTACATACTAAAATCATATCTGGAGCAGAGTGCAAGTTCTTCTGATACCTTTGCTACATAACTTGTCGACATGTGCCCGACAATTGGATTAAGTGTATATGTGAAGCTAATAGGTGGTGCATTAGATGCCTTTAGGGTACGATATCGAAGACCCATTGACACTAGATGAATGTTTCGAGGTTAATTCTCTTGTTTATCAAAAAATCGTACATTACTTTACTTCCACCGCTTTTATCCAAGGTGCCATAATATAACTCTGTGCCTACAGACCATTGCCCCGTAGATGTAGGCTGTCCAAAATTATATAGTGCTCTTAGTCCCAACAGACCATCATCAGAGGTATAGGAGCACTCTGAGCACCATTTACCAACATCATACTGTAACTGCATAGCAATCTACTTTACTTTTTATGCTAAATAAACCAAATTCATTACTTAAAGATTAAAACTTACCTGGGGCGCTGAGTATGCCTTGGGTGTGTTGACAGCTGTCACCAGATACTGTAGGTGCTCAGATATCCTGCGAACATACATGGCCTCCATTCTTGCTCCAGGAAAAAACATACGACCATAGAGTAAGTAATCAGGGTTGGTCTGATAGTTTATGTGCTTCTTCTTGTGAGGTTCATCCACAATAATTCTAAATCTGTCAATCAAATCTTGAAAATCCACTGTTGCACTTGTCCCAATATCTAATTCTCTCGAGGTATAAAGGTAGCCTAAGCTGCCGTTGAGGGTGGGTAAGACAGTTAGAGTATAAGAAGGTTTAAAGTAAGGTGTTGGTAATTTTGAAACAACGAGTGAAAGACCCTTGGGTGTATAAAAATCGAGTAATGCTCGAGACCAAGAACAAAGATTAGAGTATTGATTCTCTTCATTCCATCCAGATGTTTGATAGAATCGTTTCAAACAATATTCCATAAAGTCATACATGATGTTGTAGATCTATCAAAAAAAAAAAAGAGCAAGTTTATTTGTGCCCCCCTCATTAACTTCTATTCGAGTGCGCGCGTGACTCAAGTATATCTAGCAGCCAAGCATAATAAACATATCTATCAACAATGGCACAGAAAGAGCTCATGGTATTATGAGATTAATTAAAAAAGTGAGAGGAAAAAGCGGTGATGTGCTTTGATTATCCCTCTTACAGGCAAACTGTCATCATAGTACTTGATATTAATGTAGGCTAGAAGGATGAACAAGGTGCTCAAAATGAAAGCGACAACAAAAGAGAGAGAGAGAGAGAGGTGATGTATGACCATCTTTGTATGAACTTCATAAATACGATACATTACATTATCACCTTTCATGAGAACATATCGTACATTGTATGCAATGATAACATGATAAAGTCATTTATCATATACACAGTCTAGACTATTAGTCAAAAGCACATTTGAGATTATGTAAATCCATATATGCACTAGATAGCTTCATTTAACTATATTTAAAAGATCTCTCGTCTTACTTGTGAATAACCAATTGATTATAATGTCGATCAATAAATATAAAATTGGTAAATGATCTATTCTTCAAAAGGATAACTTCAAATGCACGACAAGCATTCTCTAACTAGCAATTGTTTCATAATCTTGCAGCTGCAAATCCATCAGCAAGGGGACATCTCTATACATTGTTTTGCCACATTTAATGTTTAAACGTATACTATTGCACTCTACAAAGTAAGGGTTTCTGATAGCAAGAGATATGTATGTCTAGAAAATCATTAATATATAAATCAGATTTATACATTCATTTTGTCTTTTTTTTTTGTCTTGCTTTTTTCTTTATTCAAAAGAGTGTAGAATATGTAACTTTTTTCTTTTTAATTCATCCATTCTTGGATATGAACCATGTTTATTATCTTGGCTTTTAAACAATCACTTAGAGAAGCAGTAATATTTTTAGAAAGTGATGTCCATCATAAACAATTCAATTTAACCATTAATTCTTACTTGTTCATATCACAAGGTAATAAACAACATGTATATAAACCTAAAGAGGTATGATATGCGTACTCTATAATGTCATATAGGGCATACATCTCTCAACTATATATCAATTGACTAAAAAAAAAAAAAAAAAGATGGACTAAACAGCTCATATAGCGTTAATAAAAATAGATACGCCAAATGCATATATTGTTGTCATTGTTAATTCAATAGTTAACAATAGCTTGTAGCTTCAATGACAGACATGACCATTACTCTAGATAGTAGGAACACAATGACCTTTTAATCTAAGCACAGTCTTTTGGGAATAGCTTGACAATTAGGAGCAAAAGGAGAACTCAGCCTCTGACCTCATTTGCTTTAAGGGTTGCTGTGGCAATTCACAAAAAAAGAAGCTTGGCAAATAAAAAAAAGTGCCATAAAGAATGTGTATCGAGAATGTCGCTGTTTTTATTAAAGGAGGGAGAGGTCAAGAAGAAGTTATTCACCGTATCCCCTCCCTTTAAATCGTTCACCTTTTTTCTATACTGTTAGGGGACATTAAGAATATTACTAAAAGGCAAACTAGGTCTGACGTATACGCGCGCGCGCTCATTCATTTTTCATAGATATACACACATACAATTATTTCCATCCCCTTAATCTACTCCTAACCCTATGAAACATATACGCCTCATTGCATAGCACGTGCGTTTTTGTATTCTGAAGCAGTAAAAGATCCTTCAGGGCCAAAAGCAAAATAAAGAATCAGTTGACGAGTTTGTGTAATTGATAAGTAGTTTTTAGCCCAATAGGGCCAAATTATAAGCTGATTGGTGCATGATAAAGGAGCATTCGCGTGGGTATTCTTTTTCAGAGAGCGGCGTAGAAAGAAGAGTCTTGGATATAATGACTCACAATAGGGTATATCTTTTTTGTTTCTATGAAAGGGGTAATGATTGTTGTTAAATAAGGCAAGAAAATGAATTTTAGAGGGGGTAAACAACAGCATAAAGGGACTTTAGAGTTAACATGCATATATAAATAAAAAAAAACTAATATAAATAGTTTGTATACAATCACTTCTTTTTTTTTCTTTTTATTATTTTTCTACTCTTTGTACTCTTACGCGTTTTTCTTTCCCTTTGTGTACAATGAACGAACAAGCAAACTATATGAATCAAGTAACTGCTGGCAGTCTCATATTCGACCAAGGAATCTCTATGCCTCAGACCGAATTATTTCTTCCTTCACCTCCTATAGACATGTACTTATTCAACCATAATCCCAATTATCATCTAGATACTTTTTATCCTTCACATCATCATCATCACCAACAACAACAACAACAACAACAACAACAGTCTTCCTTTCCAGAATCAAAAATAGAACAACCAAAGAAGAAGAGATCAAGTCATGATACACGTCATATAGAATGTTACAATTGTCATGTAACCAAGACTCCTTTATGGCGTCGTACGCCAGATCGCGTCCACTCACTCTGTAACGCGTGCGGATTATACTATAAACAGTATAATATGCATAGACCATTACAAGTTCGTCAAAAACAAAATAAACAATCTCTTTTACATGGTGAAATGTCTCGATCTATTACAAAGTCCAAAAGGCCACGTGAAGAACAACAAGAGGAATTGTCTAAAAAGGTACTGCTATTGGAACAGAAGTCACTAATAGATCCTCAACAAGATGATACCAAGTTCAAGTCATTACTAGATCGTATGTCTACTGAGCAAATGGAGAAGTTTTTAAACATGTTGGAAAGAAGATGTGCCATTCTTCGATCTATTATTTATTCGACAGATAAAGAAATAAATGTTTATACTTTGTAAAGACTTTATAAAAATATACATGACGCAACACTTCTTTTAATGACCCTTTTTTAATGTTAAAAAAAAAGAACAAAAACTCTATATAAAGAAAGTAATAAACATATATATATAACAGATTAAGAATTTCTCCTAAAAAGATGTATATTTAAGAAAGTTGTAAAGGGTAATTATTTTAATTTATGAACTAGCATTGTTGTTCAAAACTTGAGCAGCGTGGTTAGTTTGAACGGAA
>JAMYHX010000585.1:0-40609 GCA_025529335.1 Rhizopus sp. PT2906
GGCATGTGATTTGTCAGCATATAAAATTTATTTCCTTCTTTTTTTTTTTCAGGGTATTATTTTAGAACATATGTTCGACATTCCAAATCAGTTTATTGTTTCCTCACGACTATCAACACTTGACTCACAGGACATACTCGTCATTCTTCAGACAGCGCAATCCAAATGGGATGAACGCATTCTACTTGAACGAATGAGAAAATACCCAAAGACGCCACTAATATGTATTGGCATATCCAACCCACAAGAACTTGAACGTGTGATTGGCCATGATATACCTGTAATTCATATACAACCTGATTGTAAAGCGCTTCAACGTGTACAGGAACGTCATGATCGGTATCAAGGCTGTATAAATCAACTGCTATGGATTGGTACAAGTTCATTATGGGGATTATTGGGTTATAGCATCCAGATCATAGTAGGTCCTTCACCAGATACAATAGCTACAGCAACACAATTAAATCCAAACGTCTATTCAGTTGGATATCAACTCTATGGCTTTGGACAAACCATATGGAATAAATTAGCAGTAAAGAAATTCATACAAAGGGTACCTCCCAAGTGGTTAGGTATCCTTTGTGGCAGCGGTGTCTGTTTGAGTCTATGGACAGTGTATCTTATGCGTCGAATAAAGCGACATTACAAATTCATTAAGGACCATGAGCATGTGCTTCTGATGAGGAAAGACGTGATGAGCGCAAGAGGTCATTGTTGGATGCAGCTGTTCTTGCCAGTGTGTGCATTCATTGGCTACTCGTTTGGACAACTCCAATAAACTTTAAATCCCGTGTAACATAGGCGGGAAACATTCAAGAGCAAGCAACTTGGTTTGTGTATGTAACATGCTGTTTAGATAGAATAATTGATGTAATGAAAGTGTACAGAGAGCAAATCTTTTAAAGACAAGCGGGAGAAACTTCAAAAACAGATTACGAAGCTACGAGCTTAAGCAGTAGAGTCAATGTTGTCTCCATAAATATTGACGCATCTCACAACGTGTGTGTGTGTGTGATCTTTAGTAACAGAATCTTCAAGCTTTGATAGTGTTGAGGACTATCTTATTGTGAACAGCATAAATTTATTCATGAAAAAGACTGCTATCAAATCTCAGAGGTGTGATCTCGAACCAGTCCTTTTGATTCAGTAAAACAAAAAAAATAGCTCACGTCCCACGTGGTATCTATAAAAAAAGGCATCTGATAGCATCATTACAGTGCATATGATCGACTAAAGTAACGGTTAGCTAGTTTACCTAATCATTCCTGACTCTCTTGCTCAAGTAATAAACTATAAAGAGAACAGCTATTTATAAATACTATTGAAGAAGGCTATTTCTGATTTACATATCAACTTGCTCTTTTTGGTTTCTACAATGTTTATGCATTTAGTCTTTGAAGGTTGCTGTTAATTCTATAGTACAATGATTTTTACTACACAAAAAGTCCAAATGTTAAACCGTTGAGCGTTCTTCTTTAATCCTGTGGGCAAAAGCTAAATAAATATAGTTAACTTGGATCATCTTTATTTAACATTGGCCGAATGTTAAAAAGCAAGCAATTGCTATTCTTGGATTGCTTGCATAAGTTTTAAAGGAGATTTATTCTTTTTTGAGGGGCAAACAAAAAATAGAGATGATCAATTGAGTCTTGTCCAGTGCGACGATAAGAGTCAAGCTGTGATAATAGAAGATAAGCATAGTGTAGTGATTATTTGTTCTTTAAGTATTCAAGGCATTGACTCAAGAGCCAAGCACCAACTGCAATGCGGGATATGAGTGATGGATCCAATTTTCACATACTTTAACAGATTGCATATCTTGCGAATTCAATAATTCGACTAATTATCCTTTTTCAGTTAGACCATCTCTTCTAATACCTAACTTTAATCTTGGATGGAATAATAGCTTTTTAACCGTGATCAACAATTCATTGTTGAACCATCAGAATTTTGATCAATGCCGGTATTGTCCATGTATTCATTCTCCGTTAATAGACCATATCAAATATTTGCGTCATACTTGTTCTTCTTTCTATTTAAAAGTAAATGTAGTCAATTGATAAAGAGTTCTTTCATACAAATGGTGAACCGAATAGGAATTTATTTAATTATTATGTTCATATGAAGATTTAAACAAGGACAGAAAGTTCATTCATATTATAATGGACTACAAAGATGATCTTGACTAGATCATTAACTCCAACATTGTCAGAAGAGATGATTCAATATATACAAAGATATCGTACGTGTATTAATATATATATATATATATATATATATATATATAATTAGGTTATATGACATTTTACTGCTCGAAACATTCTTGCATTTTTGGCTGCAGCGATAGGTCAAACATCTCGTTTGATCATCACAACGGACTATTCAGGATCCTGTTTATACTAAATACGATAGCTGACGCATTATATTGTATATATCACACAAAATAGTCAAGTTGGATTGGATTAATCTCTTTCGTATAGTTTACTCAAAATACAATTATTGATTCTACAATTTCTGAATAGTTGAGCTGACTCTGAATTCAGACCTCTTGTTCCCGTTATGGTTATTTTAAACTATTCCTATCTGTACTACTCTACTAATATTGAATACCTGTTTGGCAATATAAATAAGGCAATTTATAAACCTTCTTGCATTGATCATCAACCATCACAAATTGTGCTTACATTATATGAAAAAGCTTCTTCATGATCTTTTATCTGCTTTTAATTCATCTTTATAATAAAAGGCACTATTTGATCTCTCTCTCTTTCTCTCTCTTTTTTTTAGAAAAAGCCACTTTACTAGAGACGTCCTCATCTCTCATCAATGTACATTAATTAGACTTTCATTAGATGTATCAATTCAAAGGTAATGACGAAATATACATGACTCAGCCTGCCATTCTCATCAATACCGCCTTTCTTCTTTTGAGAATACAAGCATTTGATTTTCCATTTGCTTTAAGATTGGACAAGCAAACAAAACAAGTAATTTGACTGGAGTTTACTATCACTTTATTTTCCACTTTTTCCTAACTCGGTCCAGGTACACAATAAATTGTAGCCGAAACAAGACGTATCACAAGGCATTTTTCATTTAAGAAGGGGATAGCAACAAAATAATTTTCTAGTTCCTTTCCTCCTTTCTCTGTCTCTCTTTTTGATATCAAACCATAAGTAACTATGGATATACAAGTGATACGCGCCTATGTAAACAGTATATTCTATTTTTTCTTTTTAGCTGTCATTTTCCCATTGAAATAGAATGCATTTCACACGCATAGAAAAGCAATAAAGTTGATACTCAGCACAAAGTGTTGCACCTATCAGTACCCCGAGTCAAGATTTAAAAAAAAAAGATCAGCTGGTTTGAGATTTAAAAAGAATAAAAGCTTTTTTTGATCCTTTTTTTTTTTTTTTTTCCTTTAATGACTTCACTCAAAAGTAGCAGCAGCAGCAGCAGTCATAGCAGTAATAGTCGATCACCTTCATTGAACACAACATCGACCACAAATACCTTTCTGTCTAATTCACCTTTACCAGCACTCTCAATCACCAATAAGCCATCAAATGGAACATCACTTTACCATACATGTCGCTCTGTACTCGAGAAACTATCTCTCGTACCAAATATGGAATACTATATTGACTATACAACAGATGATGATACAACACCTTTAAATAAGTTATGGGCTATTTGTAGAAGAGGCTTTCCTTTGGCTGCCTTATTTAATGCGTTAGATCCTGAAGAGCCCTTATCAGTCGATCCATCTTGTACTCAAATTAATGAATGTAAAAAGAGCATCTACCATTTTATTGTTGCCTGCAGGAATCAATTGGGTATTCATGAAGATGATTTATTCACTTTATCCGACTTATACAAGGATAATACCAATGGATTCGTTAAAGTAATAAGAAAAAGACCATACTGTAATGCCATATTTATCCCTTTTTTATTATAGGTTGTGAACACCATTGATATCATCTTACAAATGCTAGAAGAACGAGGCGTCATCACATCCATCAATCACAATAGAAACTCATTCAATGAACCAAAAGATGCAAGAGATAAAGTCGTACTTGAGCTATTAGAAACTGAAAGAAAATATGTTCAAGACTTGGAGATATTACAGGCAAGTGTGGATGATGATAAGAAAAAAGCAATTAGTAACTTATTTTATTTACAGAATTATAAGCGTGAATTACAGCTACAAGAAATATTAAACCCAGATACAGTTCATTATCTCTTTGGCAACCTCAATACTCTTGTAGACTTTCAAAGAAGATTCCTCATTCAACTAGAAGAAATGGCCGAAAAATCACCGGAGGATCAAGACTTTGGCTCATTGTTTATACAAAATGAGGATTCCTTTACTGTCTATGAGCCTTATTGTTCCAATTTTTTTTCGGCCCAGGACTTGGTGGTACAAGAAGCACCTAAATTACAAAAATTGGCCGACATACTGAATCCAATTTATGAATTACCTTCGATGCTAATTAAACCCGTGCAGAGAATCTGTAAATATCCTTTACTTATGCATCAGCTCATCAAGGCTACCAACCCAAGCTGGCCGCATGTTTTTCGTATGGAACAAGGACTGACCAGCATCAAGCGAGTGACCGAAAAAGTGAATGAGACCCAACGAAAGCTTGAAAACATCCAGATCGTGGACGAAATTAAAAATAGAGTGGATGAACTCCGAAGAGGCGAAATCGGTACCTATGGTGCCTTATTGCTTCATGATAAGCTCTTCATGTCGCAGTCGGATGCTCCCGAAAAAGAATTGCTGGTCTACTTTTTCGAAAAGACAATCCTTATCTGCAAGGAGAGCAAGGACTCGACCAAGAATAAGCCTGCCAAATCCAATACGATTTCCATTAAAAAGAAAAGAAGAGGCAGTCTTCAACTTAAGGGTATGATTATGACAAGTCGTATCGTCAAGGTGCGTAACCACTCATCAAGTGGCAGTTGGTGCTTGACCATCGACTTCAAGGACCATGAAGTGGATCATGTCCTCTTCCGATTCAGAAACGAAGAACAAATGAAGCTCTGGGAGTCTACTCTTCAACGACATATCAGACCTATGAAATCAAATGTATCCAATACACAACTTATGTCCATGAAAGGAACTAATCTAACAGAAGTACCTCCTTTCCTTCGTACAGATGATGACAGCAGCTCAGATTACAGCGATCAAGAATGTGATTCACCGACTATGCCCAGGCCACAAAAGAAATACAGCATACCTCGTCATATCACTGACCAACCACCTCGAACGAGTTCACATCACCACATGCAGCATCTTCATGATTACCCTGCATCGCCTCCACCTTCCCATCCTTCTTCGCCACGTGCTATGGACGAGTATCCACCTTATCTTATGAATCGTAGCCAATCCCAATCTGTCGTACCTGGACAACCACTCCTTTACACCAGTCGAGTCCGATCTCAGAGTAGTCCAAACATCAAACAAAGACAGCAACAACAGCAACACTGGGATGAACCTACACCACCTACGTCACAGTTTATGAACTCCAAAACACTTTACAACACAGCCCCTCCTTCACCTTTAGATCAACCACTCAAATTGAAATTGAACTTTAACGATGGCATCTATGTTATCATGACTGGACTGGATATTTCTTATTCAGAATTAGTAGACAAAGTGGATAGAAAGATACGCCTGATTGCTAATTTGCAGCCTGCAGATGTATTAAGGCTAAAGTATCAAGATGAGGATGGTGATTTCATAACCATCAACTCAGATGAAGATGTTCAAATGGCTTTTGAAAATAGAGGCGCCACCAATACCATTAACCTATTCCTTAGTATCTAAAAATATGTATATATTTATTATTGTATTTTTTTTTCTCCCTTGTAAATAAATCTATGATCATATCCCGCTCTCTTCATATTTCAAATGTCCTGCCAAGAATATATACCTTGTAATACCCTTCTTGTGTATGTGAATTGATCCCGCTTACCAATCAAGGGAAAATCATATTACTGAATTGCGGATCAATGCTGGAATGATTAATTACTTTTTCTTTTCAAACTTTACCCTCTTTTGATGCCATCCTTTTCTGCTTCTTTTTTTTTTTTCTCCCTATTCTTTGTCTCTTTTTTCAATTTCTCTATAAACTAGCTTGATGGAAGCCCAAGGCACTATTTGGTGTAACCTGTCACTAGAAATTTGGGATCACATTATGAGTTACATGAACACAGATGACCTAGCCAATTATTGCCTAGTCAGTAAGGCATGGTACTCCATCTGTGCACCCTATCTCTACCAGTCCATTATGATTGAAGATCCTGACGATCTTGCCGTGGTACTGTGTAACTCGCCTCGTGCGCCAGGTCGACATGTAAAGAAGATTGTGTTGGACTATGAGAGCATGAGTCTAGAAGAAACATATGACCAACTGCGGATGTTGATAGATTATTGTCCAAATGTTGAAGTTTTCACTTCGGACGAAATCTTGACATTTTTGTGGTGGAATGGCTTTTTGAAAGTTCTACAGGATGGACACATGTGGCGGAAAATACAGAAGATACCAGAGACGATACGTGAGAGCGACAACATGGACTTGTACTACCAGTGCTCTCGTCATCTGCGGCAGAGCCTGCAAACCATACAGCTGCTCGGCCCTCGATTCGAGCCCGTGCGGGATACAGATGTGCGTTGGCTGAATGACTTTCCCTGTCTGAATTCATTAGAAGTGTATCCACGAATAGGATTTGCTACCGCACAAGACTTTGAACTGCTGTTAAAGTATACGCAGCATCTACGCCAACTCACTGTTGACTGGCACGACTTTGGACTCTCTCAGACTGAGTTGGAGTGGTTGGAAGCAACACAGGCTCGACAGATGCCAAGGATCGACATCTACCCCTCCATGGAGTGCCTAAGGGTCACTGGTTGTTTCTCTTTTGATTCAGTTTACATGCCGCAACTCTGTTACTTTTTTCAAAAGTTTCCTAGACTCAAGACTGCTCAACTCACGATACACAGCGCCAATCTGTTTGACAATATCTTTACTCAATACATATCGCGTATTCCGCATGTGATGATCAAGGTCCGCTATGCCACGATCCTCCTACAGGTCTTGAACACCTTTGTCGGGCTCGAGTACCAAAAGGTGCTCGAGCTTGAATATGCGCCCGAATTTCACTACCTTCGTCAGATGGTGGTACGTCTGAAGATGACCAAGAATGAAGTGAATTGTAGTATCATAGGCGAACTCGGGGATGATTTCCTATCATCTGTTTCTATCGATATTTTACAAACCATAGGCTTTCGCATTCACCATCTCACAATAGAACATCCTTTTCGAATATGGCAGGGATTCAATCTAGGCGTCTATGGAGATCTATGCCCTCGTTTACAGACTCTGGAAGTATCCTATGTTGAAGTTGAACAGTTTGCGCTGGATGTCCTTGAGGAACACAGGGAGTTGAGGCATATCAAGCTCATTGATTCAGTCATTAACAACGACGCTATCTTTTCGGCACTGTCAACCTTAGTACCTAATTTGGAAACACTCGTCCTGGAGGACTGTACGTTTTTTAGAGAACGTACATTTCCGTTTACGCTCGTGATGGACATGCCTCATACACGATTCAATCATCATTTGCATATCGATTTGACCAATGTAGATTTTGAAAAGATTCTATTGCGCTTGTCTATTGGTACTAAAAGATCAAACTATTACCTCTGTCAAGATAATGGGACTATGCAGGTACCAAACTTTGTCGTCCAGGAACTATATGCAAACTATCATCCCTATGTCGCGACTCTGTTCATTCGCTGTCAACATTTACGCAGGCTTGAGCTTACCTTACCTGATGAAGAAAAGAACATTGTGTGCTATTTTTAATATTCATTAAACTGTAAAATCAGCTTTAATAAACAATGTCTTGATATTTTTACCTTGTGTGCATATACAAAAGGGACATTTATTCTAGGTTCACTTGTTGCCACACTAGGCTCACGTAACAATGGTACATCAGTACCCTCCCCTTTGGTTGATTTCTTTGCTGAGAGAGAGAGGGATCGGAGAAAGTCACAAAGTGTCTGGACTGGAAAAAAGATAAACTCTCCCTTTCTTTCTTGAAAAATAAAAAAATAGCTTCATCGTTATGCCAATTCGACATTTTGACAGTAATAATGAGAACAAACTGGTTTTCCTCTATTGAAATACTAATTTGACTTCTTTAGTTTTCACGGCTGAGAGACGACTGATACAAACGTCTGCAGTATCACAATTAAAAGACACAAGAATAGGCATTGAAGGCAATGATTGGCTTAGAAAGATTGTCCCCAAAGAGCCAACTGTAACTGCCATGGGAGGTTTACCTCTTCGACTAAGAGAATCAATAGAGAAAGAATTAAAACAATTCAAGTAAATGATGCTCTTTAGTTTATTCTTTATGATTTTAATTACGCGTTTCTTTTTTTTTTCAATAGGTCTCATGGCATCACTCCTATATTTGTATTTCCTGGTCTATCCATTCTTCGCAAAGATAAACCATTCTCTAAAGAAGATACACGTCCAAGTCATCGAGCAGCAGGTTGGGAATTTTATGAAAAAGGAAAAACAGATTTAGCCATGAGTAACTGGGCAAGTAGTGGAGGCATTCATCCTGCTGACCTGCTGAATTGTGTATTTCACATCTTGCACGAAAATAATGTTGAATTCATTCGCGCTCCTTACTCAGCATGGGCTCAGGTCTGTGTTCATTGATTTGTCTTTTTTGATTGGTTACTTACTTTATTGAGTAGCTTGCTTATATGTATACACACCCTAAACAGCTTGTTAACGCTGTCTATGGAGGCTCTGAGCTTCTGATGTGGGATATTGATAAAATGATTACAAGTATTGATTTTGAGGTAAAAGATAAAAATTAGAACAAACAAAAAGTTAACCAAAGCGTAGAAAGGAAATTATCATTGGATTAATAAGAAGACTGTACTTCAAGACCTGCATGTATCAGACGAACAGTTTCTCGATATTTGTATATTAGCAGGCTTCGAGTACTGTCCTAGCTTTCCACCACTCAATACATCTGTAGTCAGTTTTACATTCAAAGGTATGATTCAAGTGTTCAAAGCGAGGTTTAACCGTATATTTGTCCAGGCGTACATGACTTGATTAAGCAACATAAAACTGGATTCAATGCAGTCCAAGCTTATTCTGATAACCCTATTATTGCCAAAACACACTATGTTGATATATTCTGCCGTACACGCTGTGCAGTCAAATACCATCTCATCATAACGGACGAAGGCGAGATTAAACCACTAAACATCGAACATGCACCTAACGATATACACGAATTTATTGGATATCGTTTACCAGATGAACTTTACTACTACTTGATGCGTGGTCTTATTGGACCACAGGTAAGAGAAGGAGATCAAGGTCAAGAGAGATAGGGATTTATGTTTGTTTAGTCTGTTAATAGCCTAGTGTCTGGTGTATTAATTGAAAATGCGCCTTTGGACAATGGTGAATCAACAGAATACCACAATTTCCTTCATCAACTTCTTAATATTCGCACACAAACACTCAGCTTACTTACTCAGCCCCTTCATCAATTTTACAAGACACGAAAGGTAGCCACTCATTTTTGGTTTGAGCCTACAGTTGAGCAAATCATGCACCATCAACCTAACGATAGTCATGGATCAGCACACGTTGATGCCACGCCACTCAATACAGTATATGAGAAAACGAATTCATGGAATGTGACCAGGGATTTTATTGATGCAGAACTCAGATCACAGAAAGTATGTGTGTGTATTCGAGAGGATATAGCTTTTGTTTCTTATCATCCTTTAGGTAAATACGGTGACTCTCAAGTTTTGTATCAGTACACTTGAAAATGCGTCTGTTGCTACCAAGACGATTACCAAACCACACCCTGATCAGGTAATATCTTAAAAATTCATAAAGAAAACAAGTAATAATCCTTTAGTTTAGCCACTTGAAGATAAAAATGAAATTGTTGCAAATGTGCTATGGAAGACATTAGAAATAAGAGAGTAAGTATGGGATTATTTCGTAATATGGTCTAACCTCGATTGATTGGAAATAGTTTTGTTACTTCTTCAAAGCATGTACATACTCCATGGGGAAAGGCACTGCATGTATCACTCAAAGGAGATGATGTGTCCAGACCAATGCAAGAAGCTTTATTGACAGCACTTGAACTGATTCGATTTGAAGTATTGACTAACAAAACATTCAGTAAAACATATACTCGACCTCTTGGAAACGGTAAGAAAATAATAAATGCGCGCGCATTTATTTACGCTTGTCATGATAGAACTTGAGCAAAAGAACATCATCCTGCTTTCCCGTGCATTATCTTTGCTGCCGATTAAACTAAAGGTAAACGGGACCCTTTTAGTGCATATTTATTTATACTTTTGCTTCTATAGAATATGCAATGGTCGGGGCCCTTGAACCGTGATCTACTTGTGTTTAATAGCTTTGTCAAAGCATTGAATAGAAGTTATCGAAATTTATGCGAGATGCTCACGTTATCCTTCTTTCTGAATGGACTTGTCGTCAAGGATAGAGACGATTACTTTGAAATTAATGATAGGTAATGATCCACCATATGTATTTAAGGGTATTTATTAACGCTCTCCTATTTAGTCTTCCTTATATGGCCGATGTCAACGTCGCTTTAGGTCTTGTCTGTAAGCATTATTTGGAACGCATTGTTGAAGGTCAATCAGCCATTGAAGCTTTAGCCTCCACTGAAAAAGCATTCCCTACCTGCGTCTCTGTCAAAGAAGATCTCGAAACAGGTTTCCAATTCTGGACGAGGTTGTTGGAAGCAGTTGGGATACTTTTCAAGACCAATACGATCTCTGCGGACACATTCAATATGTTTTCCAATGCAAATGAATGGCTCCAGAACAGAAAATTTTAAAAAAAGAATAAACTCGAGAATTACTAGATGTATGAGCATAATCTGATGCATAGCATTAGATTAATTAAAACTTGAACTGCGTGTGCTGCACTTTATGATTGATTAAATCATTTATATATAAAAGGCATTCTCACTCTCACTCTCTCTTCTTTTCTCTTTATAATATGAAAGGATTACAACTCAAGAATCCATTTCTGAACAAAAGAAAACAAAAACCAGAGGCCTCGCTTACAAGATGCAAACAATTCAAAAGTATGGTCCATTTGCCTTCTGAGACATCGCTCGTATCTTACTCTACCACAACCACAATGAATAGTAATAACATAAATACAGGTCAATCCATGGATGATCAAAGCTACTCCAACTTTTATCTGAAGCTTCCCAATGGTAATTGGATGGTTTATTATCGTACAAGAGATCGAAAGATGATAAACTCTTTTGAATTAAAAGGCGATTTGATTTAATTCCCCGCAAAAGAAAGGGGGAGTACCCTTTTGTAAATTTAGGAGGTTGATTGTCTTTGCAATAGTTGATATTCATTATGTTTTGTATACAATAGACATTTTTTATTATTAAAAGTTTAATTCACTACAACAGAGTAGGATTGGTCTGGTACCACTAAGGATCACCATCCCTTCCACAGGGGCTCTTTCTTTCCTGGTACCATTGTTTTACTTTTGGAAGATCCATCCTCGACATTGTTATCTCTTGTGTCTCAACTAGTTTTAAGACACTACCTTTCTTTGTTGATCTGACCTGGAGTAAATTTAATGTCCTATTGCACATCATGTAACCACTGTGGACCAAGATCAACCCATTAAAAAAAAAAAAAAAGACATCACAAAAGCATCCCCCCTTTAATTAAAAATAATAGTTTTATCCAATCAATAAACAGCTTTAAAGCTTTCCTTTTCTGTCTTTGCTGTCTCGACCTATTTACACTCTCGCTAAAAAAATTTTCCAGAGAACCCAAAAAAAGACGGTTATTCAAAACCCAGTAAAGTGATTAAAAAACCAGTCCCCTGTGAGGGAAGCTTTGTATCCTTCCCCTTCATCTCCTTGGCTAATGCGGCCAGCTCGCATGCTTCATTCATTTATACCAAGTTTCTTTCATAGTTACAGCTCGGCTTCAATTAGTCTAAAATACAAAAGCCAATACACATGTTTAGGATGTAGAAGGATTCAATTTCCATTTATTACAAATCGACTTTATTCAACAGAGCCAAGCTTACCAAAGAAAAAGATCTTTCGACCCATTGAACCAAGTATATCCATTTGTAAATTATCACAGCAAGGCCGATCTGATGAAGCACTGTCAGCTTATCTAAAACTTGTCGATCAAGGCGTGTTTCCAAGCAATGAGGCGCTTCATCAATTAGCGCGATCACTCTATGTCACAAATAACCTGGCTGGTATGCGTACCTTTTATGATACCCTCATGAATTTTTACAAAGTTCACGAACCGACAAATAAATCAAGACGATCACTATCCTATATCTATGTCATGTTCATCAACATGGTTGCTCGTACAACAAAGAGTATGCAAACAATAGAACAACTGTGTCAAGACATGTCGTGTTATGTCAAACGAGGAAATATAGCACTGTACAACACACTGTTAAAGGTCTTTCTAAATAACAATGATGTACGCAAAGCAGACAGGTTGTATAGGCAAATAAAAAGGCACAGCACGCCAACAGCGATGACCTATGGCATATTAATGAATTATGCATCCAAGCGGAGAGATCTACGATCCATGATAAAGTACCTGGACGATATGGCAGCTTATTCAATACCTGTAGACTATGCGATCATAGAAATAACAGTCTCTACTTTATGCCGTGTGAAAGCGTTTGACTTAGCAGAGGAGATGGTTAAAGAATTGCATAGAGGATGCGAAAAGCTCGTACCTCCTCGGTTTCAGCAACATTTGCTTTGTAAAATAGATGTACGTAAAAAACGACATTATAGAAGGAAACAAAGACGTGTAAATAAAAAGAAAGGTTTGAAATAATTAAAACCTCTTTATATACTCTTTTTTTTTTTTTCAATCAACAACTACACTTGGTTTATTGTTTCCCAACTTGACAACACTGTGTGTGTGTGTGTGTCTGTGTGTATGTGCCTGAATCTGAAACAGTGTGCGCCACATAAAATAATGATAGACTATAATGAGGCATACAACGTATAAATATCAAAACACTTTATCACTTTTTCACTTTGAGAGAGAGAGAGAGAGAGAGATAGAGCCAATGGTCTATGAGATGATCCTATTACTTTTCATGGGCTTCTTTCAAAGCTCTGCTTGTGGCTTATATTCTCGTCCAATGAAATTTCTTGTGACGCTTTTATTTTTGAATTTTTCTTTCTCAGCGAAAAGGATAAAGGTGAAAAAAAAATTTGATTTTATTTACTTCCTCCTCTTCTACTTCATATTAAACATGGAACACCAAGTAAGTGGCAACATTCCTTATACCAAATGAACAGATGTTTAACCCAATTTGAATAGACTGAAAAGGCTTTCCAAAAGCAACCCGGTATCTTCCAAAACTCCAAGGACCTCAAGAAGCGTAACCGCCGCTGGTTCAAGGAAGTTGGTAACGGTTTCAAGACCCCCAAGGAAGCCAAGAATGGTACCTACATTGATAAGAAGTGTCCTTTCGTTGGTGAAGTCAACATCCAAGGTCGTATCCTTACCGGTGTTGTCGCCTCCACCAAGATGAAGCGTACTATCATTGTTCGTCGTGATTACCTTCACTACGTTCCCAAGTACAACCGTTACGAAAAGCGTCACACCAACATCCCTGCTCACATCTCTCCCGCTTTCGATAACCAAGCTGTCCAAGTGTAAGTATACGTTTTATTTTTTTTTTGTACGCTATGTTACCCCTTCCTATTTTATTGATGAGCAATAATATACTTGCAATGATTCGTACATATGGATGAGGTAGTTGGTGAGGTAGCGGCTCCCCAAGCCTTTGATATCCAATCTGATCGCTAATCTTTTTTTGATATTTATAGTGGTGATATGGTCACCATTGGTCAATGCCGTCCTCTCTCCAAGACTGTTCGTTTCAACGTTTTGAAGGTCACCAAGGCCAAGGGTGCTTCCAAGGCTTTCAGCAAGTTCTAAATTTAAAAAAGTTTTTTGTGAATAAAAAGAACTAGCTTTATATATAAAAAAAAGATGTCTTTTGTTTACCGCCTTTTAAGGAGATGCAACTGTAAGTTTAGTTTCCTGCAATGGACTTTTATCAGATGTGTTCTCTTTTTTTTAATATTCAGACCCTTTTTATTATTTTCAATTTACTTTTTCTCTTTCTCTCTTATATATTTGACACAAGAACTCCTTTTTTTTTATTTATATTTCTAAATTAGAGAGAAACTCCTATTTTATTTCGTTTGGTCCCTCTTTTTTTTTTTTTTTTTACTTGTGATTATATCCTCTTTTCTTTTCTCCTCCCTTTTTTTCTTTATATATATTTAATATGAACGCACCACTTGCTGATACCATGCTGGCATGGTCACAGAATGAACTTGACATATACTCCACCTTATCACTTATACCTGTCCTATCTGACCTGAATTGGATAGATGATAAAGTCATAGTCTGTTTCGCTCACCGTTACTTTTCCGAAAGTGTACCTGATCTCATTCAACAGTTAAACCAACCGAACCGTGTAAAACTAGTCGAACTGTTCAAAGAACGTGCCGACGTTGACCTCGAAACAGACACGACCACCTGGCTTCACCAACTTTTCAAGTGGACAAGGACCCAACAAGACGTTTACAGAGAACAAGAAGGCTATATGGAGTTTGAAAAGAAAGCCAATCAATTACTCTCTCAACTATTACAGCTGTATCATCCACTCGTTGACTTTTTGAACAAGGAAGAACAAAGTGTAACATCATCCAGGACCATCACCACTGAAAGAAAAGGTAACCAGAAAAAAAAAAAAAAAACGACAAACTAATCCCCCAATTCATAGGCTCTTTTTCGTCTTTATTAGAAGAACAATCCATTATCAACAAGCATCCTTCATCATTCGAAGACTTTGAATCTGCCTATCAAACGATTAAGTCTCAAGACCTTGTAGATTTCCATGCATGCATACCCCATTATTTACGCTCACATCCTAATCTATCAGCCATAAACGCAACGCAGGCCGCACTTGAATATCAACTACATAAGAGAGAGCTTTTACGACACACATCACAGTTTCAAACGACAGCTGCATATATCCGTAATGAACTTGAGTTCATTCAAGCCAAGATGCTCAAGACAACCACCACAGACACAGGCATACAAGACTTGGAAGAAAGAGTTCAAAAGGCTGGCGCTTTATTAGACTCTTTACCAAAACTCGAGGACCAGCAGGAACAGTGTGAGGCATTAGTAAGCAAGTACAAATTAATTTGCGCATGGGTAGAGGAAGTTCGCGTGTGGTTTGTGGAAGCGGAAAGGATCCGGAAATGGATTGAAGAACGTATCGTGTTGTTGGAAGGTAGACCACCTGTGGAAGCACTGGATGAAGTCGAATTGGACTATACATTACAACAAGTGGAACAGTTGAATCAGGAGCATGAAATTCTAGAAAAACAAGTGGAAACGTTCGACAAGCAGGACATGGCTCGTCTAAGAGCTCACGTGAAAGCGTTGACGGGAACTGATAAAGATCTTAGTCCGGCAGACACAACCACCATCGAAATCACATTCACAACCCTCATGATCTTGGATCGATTGATGCATCTTCTTCGACGGCGTTCATATGAACTTCAGATGCTCACCTTACGCGTCTATTGGGAACAGGAGTATAATGTAGCTGTTGGCTGGGTTCGGTCCATGACAGAGCAGGTCAAGACATTTATGGGAAAAGAGGCACGCTGGAGACCCACGCTGTCCCACATGAATGAGTCCAAGAACGAGGTGATTGAGAAATTGATCGATTTTGAAAAACAGTGTACAGCATTTGATCAAGGGCAGTTCACAACGACAGTCAACATGTATCAAGACTTGGATGATTCATGTCATATGGAACTGCCCAGTCATCTCGAGTCTAGGCAGGTCGCTTTGGAAGAAGCGTTTGAGGCGCTCACAAACCGTGTCGCTTTTGCTCGTCAGGTTGTCGAGCAGTATTTGATGGTGACTGACTTTTTGGATCATGCGGATGAACTCAAGGTGGAAGGTGAACAGCTGCGTCAAGAGATTACCCACGCTGAACAGCAACTACTGTCGAGTCCAGATCTAAGCGAGAAGGTCAATCAGTTTCAAGAGAAAGCTGTTCGTCTGGTCACTGGATTAGCCACCAGAATACCTTATCCAGAGACTACACATCCAAGTGATCAACAAGATAATGAAGATGCTAATGAAACTATTCGCATGGTTGTGGGGGCTCGAAAATCAGCATTGATCTTACTTGGCGAGGCTCTCGATCAGGCATTGAGCTCACATCGACGTGCGCTTCAGCTTCAGAAACGAGCCAAGCAGCTACAGGACGAAATCAACCGTCTCACGGGCTGGGTAGATGAGCGCTTACGGGCATTGGCTAAGGCAAAGGTAGACGTGTTTGTTGGCAAATGTGCCCTGGATGAAGTCGATTTAGCACGTTTACGTAAAGAACGCGATGGTCAGGTATCCAAGCTGAAAGGAATTAGAGAGAATGACGTGAAAAAACTGCATGAGAGTATACACGCTCTGCATGCTTCACCACACCATCAATCCTATATGGATACACTCAACGAGAGTTTGAAAAAACTTGAGCAGCAACTGGGTAAACTGGACGAGGCTCTTTCAGCTCATAGTTTAGGCTTAGATACTCTTGCCAAGCGTATCTCTTGGGAAAGCCAGTACAGCAAAGCATCTCAGTGGATCTCAAATATGACAGCAAACATATGGGACTTTACGGCAAAGAAAGCGCAATGGCGTCCTAAAGATAATCCCATGTCAGACTGGAACCAGGTTGAACAAGAATTTAAAGACATTCAGGCCAAGGTGGATGCTTTTGAATCTCGGCAATTTGACCAGCTTCAACATGGATTTCATGTGCTTATCGAAGGCTTTAGTAGGATAAAGCAAGATGATACACCTGTAGCTGACGATAACAACCTGACAGCGGAGCATGTCAAGCGTCGACAGGATGCTTTAACCGCAAACTTTGCTCATCTTAAAGAACTCTGTCTATATACCCAAGGTATTCTAGATCAACATATCGCTCTAGAAAAGTTCTCGGCACGTGCATCTGAGCTATATGGACAAGGCGAAAAATTGATGATCAACTTACAGCAACGTCTTGACGATCCGTTGTACAGTCAGGAAGATGATGTAGAACTGGAGGAGGCTGTAAATGAATATGGCCATCAGGCGCTTGACATCTGGACTAGTCTAGGCTCGCAGATTCCTTACCCTCAATGCAACGAAGAGGCACGGGCGACACGACCATCAACAGCGGACGATGAAATTAGCACAGACATTGCTAACGTCGTGTTCAAGACGTATACGGACCTACAAGGCATGGCTGACCAATTGAAAGAACTGCTGTCCCGGTTAAAGGCTGCCGTTCAATATCGAAAGGAGCTGGAAGATTGTGTGCAGAAAGCGACAATGCTAACCAAGACTATGGCACAGATCAAGCAACAGCATATGAACATGTATACATTTGAAGACCAGCTTTATGCTACCACGCTGCAGATATCCAGTACAAAGCTTGATGCTAATGTACTGTCAGAAAAAGTTTCAGCCTTGAACGACAAAGAGTACCAGCCCCTCATCAAGCGTATCCAGATACTTCAGGACTTGGAGGCTCCAATCGATAAGCATCGACTCATGGCACCCACTAGCTTACTGCAGTCAGCTTATAAACAGCTCCAAGAATTTACTATCCTATTTACTCATCAAGTTCAATGCTATGACACTCGCCTCCATTGGGAATCGCTGCTGACAAACCATATGCACAAACTGGAGACTTTGCAAGAATCTGTTCGTGATACCATCAACGAAAAGAACTTCTGGTTATCTCGTGAGGATAACACGAATCATAAGGACAATCTGCTTGAAAAACTTGTCGAAGAATTGACGCAGCACGACAAGATCTTGAAGGAGTATGTTGATCAAGATCTACCATCTCTAGAGGCCGCTTATCACAGCATGACATTGGCGTTTGACACGTTAGATAGCAGTAAATCAGTGCCTGTGTTTGATAAGCAATCTGATATAAAGAAATTGGTACACAAGCTACAGGACTTACTTACCCAGCAAGTGTCCGAAATCAACCTTCTGCACACACGCCATTGTTGGGAATCGCATGCCGATAAAGAATTAAAGGCATGTAGCGAATTTGAAGTAGAGATAGAGTCCTTTATTAAAGACTATGCCCGTTGGAAATCAGAGCAAGTTGATGAAAAAGAGAGTAGCAAGCGTCTAGACGAACTTCAGTCCACATTTGCCCTACACGTAAAAACAATTCAGCACCTGTTGGATGAATTTACTGAATTGAAGCTATTGACAGAAGCTACAAACAAACGTAAATCATCACTTGAGAGCAGTAAGGACCATATGCAAGGTCTTCAGGGGTTCATGCACGAAGTTCTTCGTCAGACAGAAATGATACGCGCTTGTCTCGCTCGTATCCAGGAACTCGAAAACAGAGCAGAATCACTCAAGGCTCGATTTCTGGCTGCCGATGGTATTCAAGAAGGATTCGAAACAGCGTTCGAAACGTACAGGTCTGATGTGCACCAGTTGAACAGGACAATTCCCCATCCACTGCCTCGTAGTGATAAGGATGACGTAGCTTACAACACATCAGTTTCCGATATGATTCAAGCACGATACGTAAGACTAGAAGAACTTGCTAGCTTGCTTCAGTCTATTCTCGAAAGCAAAGAAAAGCTCTCTCGTCGCCGTGCTGCTGAAGCTAGTTACTTGGCCGAAGCGACAACAGTCAAGGAATGGATTCAGTCCAAGTGGATGGCTATTGATCAAGTGGCAGAGAATGTAGATGAAGACCTCCAAGGATCTGTCGGTGCAGTGTCAGCTATCCAATCGACCGTTCTAGCCTACTCCAGCTCCATCTTAGCCCTTCAGGCATCTCTAGTCAAGTATATGGCCCTGATGGAAGAGGATGACGATACACTACAGACAATGCAAGCGGATATGGATGCGCAGTACCGAAAATTATGTGAACACGTGCAGACAGTCAAAGACGATCTTTCGGAACAGCTTCGCCGTGCTGAGTGGACTCGGCTAGTAAGCGCATTCAATACTGCCTGTGCTGAGTTGACGCAAGAAATGACAACTTTACAAGTTGAAAACATTACAGAATCTGTTACATTAGACTGGCAGGAACGCGTCAAGGCTTTGGAAATGAAACAACTCGAACCTATCAAGGCCCGCACTTTAAACGATGATGATATGAATCAGGTATTAAAGACATTGAATGACCTTAAGGAGTTCATGCAATGTCGTATACATGAAGCCAATAATTACCGATGGAAGCAAAAATATCTTGCTGACGCTCATGATCTTGAATCATGGCTGAAAGAGACAAAGGAAGCAGTAACTGAGTTCCGAGAAAACCAAGGCTCTGTGCAAGAAAAGGCTGACCCCATCAAGGAAATCAAAGAAGTCTATAACAAGATATGCGAATCTATTGAAGACCGAAAGGACAAGTATGAGGAACTTCGCTCATTCCACAAGTTCCTTCAGTTGAACGGTTTGACCGAAATGGATGAACGACAACAGAGCTTGGAAGATGAATGGAAGCAACTTCAAGGAGATGTGGTACAAGCCAATCAATTGATTGAACAAGTTGGTCAGTGGATTGCATTGTTTGATAAACTTGATGCTGCAAAAGGAACATTAAAGGCAACGGTAAAGGCACTAGAAGCATTTGATGAAAATACAGTGTTGGAAGAGTTACCTGAACTATTTGAACATGAAGAAAAGCAACTTTCTGATCTTCTCAGCAATCTTGATACATTACTATCTGTTGCACAAAGCCTGCATTGTCAGGCACCAGTTGAGGCTCGCCAAACCAGAAGCAACATGAACGCTTTTGAGGAACAACAAAGCAAGCTTTGTCAAGAAGTAGACGAGGCTCAACGTTTGTTAGCTGATAAGTTGAAACTGGCACAAAGACAAGTCAGTTTGAATATATGCCAAACTATGATATCTGCTGTTAGCCAAAACGTTCATAAACAAATCGAGTTATGGGAAAAAGATCTTGAAGCGATTAGACAAGTAATTGATACTACAAACAAACTCGAGCAAATGTACATTGACAAACGAGGATCCACCTTAGAAACGAAACGAGCAGAATATGGCAACCAAGAAGTACAAATCATTCGACCTGCTCTGCTTCAGTTAAAGAATGACCATTCAGTAGATATAAAACCTATGGAAGACGAACTTGCAGCTGCATTTGATAAACTTGATATGGCTATTAAAGCAGAAACAGGTGTCCAAGAAATGATCCGTAAACTGCTTGGACAAATCAAGAGTTCAAAAGATATTTTCACTTGGATAACTCAGTGCCACCAAGCCATTGAACAGACAGATCCACATGATGAGAATGCTGAAGAGAGTATGAAGGCGCTAGATGAAAAGATGGCCGATTTTAAGCCTGTTATGACATCATTTAAGAAAATGGTGGAAAGTATCAATGACATGCCTTTACCTGAAATTCGTGTGCAAGGTGTATGGACTGACTTGGTAGCAGCAGCCAACGAAAATGCCAAGGCCGTCAAAGAGAAATGGAATACACTGGAGCAGGCAAGAAATGAGATGGCAGATGATATTCAAAGAACAGTGCGTAGCATCACTATGCTTCGAAAAATCAAACATGTTATTATGCTATTAGCAGACACAAGAGAATACCTTGACAATATCAAAGTACCTCAGTTGGACGAAGATACTGTATCAAACTCAGACATCAAAATCGTTGTAGAGTCAGAAGAGCGCAATGGAGCAGATAAGCTATCTCATATGCTTCGACAAGCTGAAGTAGAGGGTTACTTGAAGGGCCTATCCACTATTGAAAAAGATACTAAAGACCAAATAGAACAAGAGATGATAGAACTTGAAAAGATGACATCCCAATGCCAGGAAGGTGATTCCTTCAAGCACCAATACCAAGAAACCAAAGATGCCATTGCTCGATTGACAGACAGCATTGAAGAAAAGAAAGCGGAGCTCCACAAGGCGCTTGAACTTGGTCAACTGCTGACAACCACTGACGACCTTGAAATCCTGTTGAGCTCTCTAGAAGAAGCGATCGGTAAAGCAGTTCCCCATCATGTAACCCTGATGGGCCACGGTCTTGGACGTGCAGATTTACAAGCCAAACTAATTGAACTTGATGCTCGCTTCAAATACTATGAAAGCAACATTGTGAAATCATTTAAAATGGCTAAAGAGCACCCAATATCTACACAAGAAACAAAAGATGTTGTTGAAAACTATTTAAATGATCTCGAGAAGCGCTGGAACCTGTTAAAAAAGCAATACAAGACTCGCAAAATCGAGCTCAGTCGAACAATCGATAGCAAAGAACTGTACCAGCAGCAGCAGCAAGCACGTATCCGCAAGTCATCATTACCTACACGTAAGGCTTCATCTTTACTACGTGCTGCTGATCGAGTGTCACCTACACCCAGCACCTCATCCTCATCGTCATCTGGTTCTTTGCGACTATCCGTCATTGGTCGCCACCAGCCTTCAAAATCAGCAACACATGTTAAGCCACGACCTTCGACGCGCCATGCCAAACCGCCGCTGAACTCATATGTTGCAGACCCTGAAAATGACCTTGATATGGAAATTGGACGCATTGTAAACAATGCACCCTACCGAGTGAAGGTCAAGATGGTTCCTGGTGAAGTCGGCCGATACTGGTTTGGTGACGTGAACCCAAAAATGGCCTACTGTCGTGTGCTCAAGAGCAAGATGGTCATGGTTCGTGTTGGTGGAGGCTGGACAGAGCTATCTCAGTTCCTACGTGATCACGCCTTACTAGAAGGTGATTTTATACCCAAGTCCAGTACGCCCGAGGTGATACTTGAAGAAGAACCTTCGATTCAAGAAGGTTTTATTGAGACAAGACGAGCCAAACCTGTGCCTCGAAGTATGTCCCCTTCTCAGCGCCCGACAGGAACACCCAGTCATTCGACAAACACATCTGGTGGATACAAGGATGGCGATAAGTTTATCACGGTCGACCAACATGGCAATCAATTGGAAGTGAAAATGAGGCGGTTTTCAAATGATGTTATGGAAAAAAGTAGTAATGGATATACGCGAAGACGTATAGCAAGAAAGAAGGAAAAGCTGAATAATCAAGCTGCTGTAAATGCCTCCACAGAAGTAGCTGTAGATAACCATAACAAAAACGATAACAGTAGTAATAACAATAGTACCACCAACAGTAATAATACTAATCATAATGCATTGTAATAAATTGTCCGTATTTTTTATTTAAAGTTATCCTTCATCTTTCGAAGTTTTCCGAGCAATTCGATGGTAGATGAACATGAAGGGTCAATAAGATGGCCTATGGACTCAACACGCAGGAAGGGATTTGTCAATTTTTCATTACTCAATGTTGAAGGAGTTGTGCATTTGTTTTCTTGAGCCCATTTGATCTTATCTTTGATGTCTTGATTATCGGGTTCAACATGGGCTGCAAACTTTAGGTTGGCAAGTGTGTATTCGTGGCCAAAATAGACATGAGTGTCCTCAGGTAATTTCAAGAGCTCACTGAATGCGTTCCACATGTCTGAGGGTGAGCCTTCAAAGAATCGACCACATCCTGAGGAAAATAAACTATCGTGATATTTGAGCTATAGTCTTTTTTGAGCCAAATTTTGATTATTACCAGTCTCCTGTGAATACAGCATGGTCATTATCCTCTTGGGCAAAGTAGCAAATATGGTCCATGGTATGTCCTGCAGTAGCCAAAGCACGGATTTGGATATTGCCGAGTTGGATCGTTTCGTTGGCTTTGACAATATGTGTCACACCCTTGACTTGATCTGAGCCTCCATAACAGGGGACATTTAGCTTGGATAAAAATTTAGTGTTGCCACCCGCATGGTCCCAATGATGATGTGTTGTAAGGATCCTGTGGAAGGAGTATGAGTTTGAAAAGTAAAGTATGTATGATATAACCCTTATTTACATGGATAATTGGTAATCCGGATAAGTGGATTCAAGTGCTTTGAACACGTTATCTGGCTCAACGGGATCAATGGCAGCAGCTTTTTGATCATGTTACTACTATTTATGAATGGAGTTTCATAACACATACCTTTTTTTGACGTTTGGTCTAATAAAAGATATGCATAACTATTGAAAGTATGAATAAAAAGTCATAAGCGTAATATAATCTTACTTGTCTTGAAGGCAAGGAACTGGTTTAACAATCATCTTTTTCAAGGTTGAACGAGCCAAAGAAGAAAGCATAAATAAGAAAAGAAGAGAAAAAAAAAGAATAAAAAAAAAAAATCACTGCATAAGCAACACTTTCTGACAATCAAAAGGAAAAATAAAAATCCTTTGCGTGGGGCGTACTTTGCATTTACTTAAAGAAGCTCAAAAGACAGAAAAGAGAGATGACGCGTTTATTTTAAATACGCCACTGTTATATTTTTATACTTTTTTTTTTTTCCTTACATGTCAACTTCATTCTGGGATGCACCTCTTTTATCACCTTTACTTGTGCACATGTCCAACTCATTAAAAAGATCTCGTTCGACTGAATCATTAGAAACAGCCTTTAAACGATCTAAACCTTTTGATCCTGAATCAACGTAACAAAGTTGGAAAAAGAATATAATGTATAAAGTATTAACTAGAAGTAACATCCAAGATAGGGAAACCAATAGAGAAATATACCCAGTTATCAAAAAGATCACTATATCCACCAAGACACCCCCTTCTAGTTATGAAAATGTCAATCGAGTCTTACATTCTATTCATGTTGAAAGATTTGGCAATCCAGAAGAAAGGGAACGTTGGTGGGAGCAAGAAGGCAAAGATATAGAAATGGAAGAAGTGAATGATTATTATACAACAAACAATTCGATCCTAAGACAAGCATTTTTAGAAAGAAGACACCAAGACGCATAATTTTCTTAATTTGGACAAAAACCTATTACATATTGTGTGTGTTTAAAAGACTGCATTTGCCTATAAAAAGTCCCCTTGCTTTAGTATTATTATTTTTTCTTTTTTTTTTTAAAAAAAATTATCCTTCATTATGTCAAAGATACTCAATTATTCAAGCTTTGATACGATTCAAGATTCAGTTGATCATGTCAGACAGATTTTCTTTACTGGTAAAAAAAATAATAATAATATCATGCTTTGCCAATAAACCTCTTTATCCATTATATATAAAGGCAAATCTAGAGAAATGCGGTTTCGAAAGATGCAACTTGAAAGGCTCTATTCATTAGTCAAAGAAAATGAAGAAAGGTTTTATAAAGCTTTGAAACAGGATTTGAATAAACCTAGACTCGAAGCATTCACGGGGGATATTGCACCTGTCCTGGATGAATGTCTTTATTTTCTTGAAGTAAAATTGTTGATTTGACCATAAGAGTTTTCTAATGATGAATGTCTATATAGAATTTGGATACATTAGTCAAGGATAAAACAATGAAGCCTAGGAGTTTAATAAATAAATCCGAAAAAGTCATTACTCGTCGTGATCCACTTGGTGTTGTTCTTATCATTGGATGTTGGAACTATCCAGTTCAGGTAGATTAATGAAAATGCTCAATTGACCATAATAATAATAATAGCATTGCTCTAGCTTTCTCTGGTTCCTTTAGCTGGTGCTATTGCCGCTGGTAACTGTGCTATCCTCAAGGTATATAAAGGGAACACAGTAAATAAGCAGTAATATTGATCCCTTCTATTTTTATTAGCCATCTGAGGTAGCACCTCATACGGCTGCACTCATCACTGAGCTATTCCCCAAATATTTGGACTCAAGCTGCTATCGCATTGTTAATGGTGGTGTTGAAGAGTCCACTGAATTATTGAAGAATCCATTCGATCATATCTTTTATACCGGAAATAGCACGGTTGGTAAAATTGTTATGGAAGCTGCTTCTAAGCACTTGACTCCTGTAACACTTGAATTGGGTGGCAAATCGTAAGTACAGAAATGCGCCCAAGAGCAATAAGCCAACATTTAATAGACCCGCTATCGTGCTGGAAGACGCTAGCATTCAATTGACAGCTAATCGAATCGCCTTTGGAAAGTTTTATAATGCAGGACAGGTAAATTAATAAGTTACATAAAAGCAATCATTTGACATGAAGCGTAGATCTGTATTGGTGTTGACTATGTATTGATCCATAAAAGCCGCTTAAACGACTTTACTGAAGCCTTCAAGAAAACAGTCCATGAATGGTATGGCCCCAATCCTAAGGAATCTAATAACTATGCTCGTATTGTTGCTGATAGACATGTTGATCGTCTTCAAGCTATCTTGGATAACCGTAAAAGTGGTCAAGTCGTTCTAGGTGGTCAAATTGATAAAAAAGATCGCTATGTGGCTCCTACCTTGATTACAAACGTTCGATTTGATGATCCTTCTTTAATGAGTGAAGAAATATTCGGGCCTATTTTACCCGTGCTTACCTTTAATACCTTGGAAGAGGCTATTGCCCTTGTAAACAGAAAGTGAGTAGCCTATAGTAAAAAGAGAGCTCTACGCTAATCATATATATGGCATAGGGACCCGCCACTTGCATTATATGTATTCACCCAAAAGAAGAAACTGGCTGAACAAGGTAAGAATAAAAAGCTGCTCTCTTTCCCTCAATCTGAAACTAATCCAAAACTACAGTTTTGAGAAATACACGTTCTGGTGGTGTTTGTATTAATGACTGTTTGGTACATCAAGCAGGTACGTCCCTTGATTAAATGCATGATGACATCAAAGTCTAACCTTAAGGTCTAATAGAGTATAGCCTTCCCTTTGGAGGAGTAGGTACATCTGGTATGGGCAACTATCATGGGGAAAAGAGCTTCAACACCTTCACACATGAGCGTGGCATGATACTAAAGAAGCAAAACAAGGAAAGGGCTGTCAGCATGCGTTATCCACCTTATACTGACCGCAAACTTAAGATAATCAGCTTCGTACTGGTGAAGCATCCTTGGCTTGTATGGCTAACGGCTTATCGTACTCCTCTTAAATTAATAACCTTTATCCTCGTCTTGCTCAGCGTTGTAGCAAAAATGAAGCGAGCTTGATTTTATGAATAATTTTGTATCTTTTGGGATAAAAATAAATAAGCTTGTTATCTTTATTAAGCGCAGCAAATGATATGTTTGATGATCTCAGTGCTCTCTCTCTCTCTCTCTGTATGTGTGTGCGCACCATATCTGGAATTGTGCTGACAGTACACTTTTTCCGGAAACTTTTTGCATATACTCCATGTAACACTTTGCGTTGACGTGTTTGATAAGATAATCATTATAATAACTCGAGTATAATAAAGTAAAGCATACATACATTCTACTTTACATTCCTTTATCGCATCTGATAAGAATAACTTATAATAATAACATAAGCATAAATAATCACATTGACCACATTTATCATACTGACAACATTAACATTCCCTATAAAACTCTCACACAAACTTAATAATATTCAGCTTTTCTTTTTAAAGAACCTAATTCACAAGTCATCGACTTAACTGCCTTTTTTCAATAACAAAGCTGAATACAACAAAAATTATATTCAACTGCAATCAATATATGCAATGACAAGCAAAATATCGATGGAAAATTATTAATAACCCTTCAGGTAATCTCGGATATACATAAGCGACAATACAAGAAGATCAGGGACTGCCCCTTGAAAGCGCCACCTAATATTTCAAAATCCTTGCAATATACCGAGTATGGAATTAGCTATTGTGGGTGTTTAAAGCGAAATATGAAACGTCTTTTCACGGGAAGAACCATCATGAAGAAAGTGTGGCCCCAATTGAAGAGCCTCAAGACACCCAATCAAGTTCTATCTACATCGTGGAAACATGTATTGAAAAAAAAATAATAATAATTGTTGATCATCTCTGCAAAAAACAGATGACTATCATCATAATGATAACTTTTCTATCTTCGTCAAGCATATTTTTCAGTCCAGCTTCCTGAATGAGCGGTGCTATTTTGAGCATTGCGAGTTATGATCGTGATATACGCAAATTATAAAAATTTAACTGCGGTAAAGTTTATTTTTGGTAAGAGGCATATCAGCATCTGCACTTAACACAAAGCGTTACACGGAGTATACGCAAAAAGTTTCCGGGAAAAGTGTATTATGTATTCAAATGACTGTGCCCCGATGATCAACTGACATCATTACCATCGCCCATTGCCAAGTATAATGCGTTTAGGCACTACCTACCTTCTTTCAGGTAGGAGGTGTATATGTAAGGATATATAGTTCATCCACATGAAGATGAATTTACCATTGAAATAGTATTGTCTATTAGCATATATTCTGTCATAATACCTTGAACTATATACACATTAACTTTAAGGTACAAATTAATAAATTCATCGTCTATGGTCTCCCTTTTTTAATCCAGATGCTCCAATAAGTATCGAATTTCCCTTTATGACATTTAAGGAAAGGAAATAAAGTTGAGTGACTGGTCGTTTATTTTCTCACGCCCTGATTGGTCTAAATTTTTTATCTTTATTTTATAAAAGCACGCAGTGTTCTTTTATCTTCTTATTCTTTTTAGGTTTAAAAAAAAAATAAAATGTCTGCTGTTGAATACAAGTTTTTGAAGGAAAAGTCAGTTTCCGTTATCGGTGTCCCTTTCAATGGAGGCCAACCACGCACTGGTGTTGAAGATGGCCCTATTCGCTTAGTTGAATTTGGCTTACTTAATCAGTTACAAGAAATGGGCTGGAAAGTATCCTATGAATCAAACGAAGACATTCACTCCTTACGTCCTCAAGAAGATCCAGATGTCCTCAACTTGAAGCAACCCAGATATGTATCTGCTGTAACTGAACACGTATCCAAGCAAATCTACCAAAGTGCAAAGGATGGTAAATTCGTTTTAACTTTGGGTGGTGATCACTCAGTCGCTTTGGCTACTGTCTCTGGTGTATTCAGCGCTCATCCTAATGCTTGTCTTATTTGGGTTGATGCTCATGCTGTAAGTTATATTTGGCGTGTGAAATTTATATATGGTACTAACGATATTTAGGATATCAATACTCCTGAAACCACCGATTCAGGCAACATTCATGGATGCCCCGTCAGCTTCCTGGCTGGTATTGCCAATGATCATCCTAACTTTAGATGGGTTAAGCCCTTGCTCAAGACAAACCGCCTTTCTTACATTGGTTTACGCGACGTTGATGATGGTGAAAAGAGAATTATTCGTGAACACAACATTCAAGCCTTTTCTATGCACCATGTTGACAAGTATGGTATTGGAAAAGTAGTTGAAATGGCTCTTGATCACATCAACCCTAACAGAGATCTTCCTATCCACCTCTCATTTGATGTTGATGCCTTGGACCCTACTGTTGCTCCTAGCACTGGTACTCCTGTTCGTGGCGGATTGACCTTCCGTGAAGGTCATTATATTTGTGAAGCACTAGCTGAAACTGGATTATTGGTTGCAGCTGATATAATGGAAGTTAATCCATCCTTAGCAGACCCTGAAGCAGTTTTCCAAACAGTGCAAATCGGTTGTTCACTTTCAAGATGCTGCTTGGGTGAAACTCTTTTATAAACTAAAACTTATTTATTTATTTTCCTTCATAAACCTGCACTAAATCTCATAGAACACCCCTCTCTTTAAAATAAATATTTATATTTTTCTCACACTGAATAACACAAATGACATCAAACGAGAGAATTGACTCTAAAAGGAAACTCGTGACCCACTGGATCGTGTGAACATTTAAAGTTTAAGGAACACCAACCATGATTGACATTTGTCACTAATCAGATTAGATATCCATCGGCGGGACTTATCGGTTTAATCATACATTGATTTCCGAAAAATACAGCTGCGCCCTTGGTAAGAGTAGATGTCGCGCCAAGCATAGCATCTTGAGAATATCCCGTAGGCCTTATAATAAATATTCATTTTACACAGTTAAATAGTGTCAGTTTTTAAAAGATGCAACATCAAGTAATACTAAAAGAACAAAGGATACTATGAGATTATTCCTGCTCTGAGATAAACGGGTTCTTAGTTTTACAACTGGGACATCTGAATCTAGAGATGACATATGCTTATTTTGTTAATGTAATGATAATTGCCTTGGTTTCAATACACATGAATTTATGTTTGGTTACGACATTAGAATTAAAATTCAACTGTATTAAAGATTAACAAAGAACATTATTTAAATTCTTTTCGGCAATGTTCAACATTAGCAACTTGGGCATTTCGCACAGCATCAAGAGATGTAACAAAGATACTTGTTGAAATGTACATTTAGATTGTTTAATAATTGCAACTGTGAGTATTCGAAAAAAAAAAAAGAAAGAAAGAAAGCAAAGCAAAGGAAAGCAAGCCTGTTTGTATGCTTCTCTTTTTACATGCTAACGGCAAGCGATAAAAAAAACATAATCATATGATACTCACGTGAAGATCACGTGAAAATATTTAAATATAATAGTTTGAAGGTTCATCAGAAAATGTGAAGCCCGATTGGCCAAATTGGATACGGCGTCCGCCTTCTAAGCGGAAGATTGCGGGTTCGACCCCCGCATTGGGTACTTCTTTTTTGAAATTTTTACAGGATAAATATTTATCCATTGTACTACTATTTTTGGAGATTTGTTTCAGAAGATGACATCGTTGAAAGACTCTCATCCCAATGTAAAGAAACCAACAAAAAAAGGAAATATAAATAACATCAACTTTTACAGCAACAAACCTACTGTACCCTTTTTGGTATCTTGTACTCTGCATGTCTTATGCAAGTTTTTATGATTTATGATTTATGAATTTATCATTTATCATTTATTATTTATCATTTATTATTTATCATTTATTATTTATCATTTATTATTTATCATTTATCATTTATTTTATATTGCATATTTACTTATCCAAACAGTATAAATATCCCCAAATTATTCTTGAAATAAACAACATCTTAAGACACAATCTTCTGATCACAATAACTTTTCTTATATCTTAAGCAACATTTTGCTTATATAACTTCTTTATTTTATCTTTTTACTTTATCTCTTTACTTTATCTCCCAAGACTTAGCATTATATTGCTCTATATTGATCTTATATAAAGATCTGGTGGTCACTATAACAACGAATCCTACTTACAAAACTTATTTTTAACCTTACTATTAACACCTTTCCCCTTACTATCACCCAGTAACACTACACTTTTATTATTTTACCTTATTCTTACAATAAATGTTTATTGTACCTCTTATATAACTCTTTATTGATCTCTAAAAGTCCCTTGAAGTAACATTATACTTCATTGTAACTCTATTTTATCAAGCAAACCTTATTGCTATCTCTATTTGACCTATACAAGATCTGATGGTGACTTATCGGGCCAGTTATCATTAAATACCTTATTACAAGGCTACTTTATTATCAAGAACCTACAACTGTCAGGTAAATCTTATTAAACAACACAAGCCTAAGTCATAAAAGACACCCATTTACAACAGTGTTTAAAAGCACTGTTCCTCACACATTCCAACAAACTGTGCGAATGCTTATCTCCTTATTTTTTTCTTCTTTTATTTTTACTTTTCAATTCACATTTATTATCTCTGATCTTGTATAATCAGGATCTGGTGGTCACTTACACGACATATTATATTCGTCTATTACTTTATTTTACTCTTTTTTACTTTAAACCTATGTTAAACTCACCAAGGTCATTAAGCTAAAACAAACAATCCAGTATAAATAACCATTGGTTGCTCTCTCTTTTCACTTTACTTCTTTATTTTATATTTATACTTTTTTATCAATGAATCTTATTTTGTGCCTAAAGCAATCCTCTGGTACTAACTATCTCACGTAAATATAAGTCCCTTGAAGCAGTTATAATTTTGTTGTATCACTACAAGTTTATTACAAGAAGATCTGGTGGTCAAAAAACGACATATTATTAACATATTCAACAACTTATACAACTAGCAGCTCTTTAAATTAACTAAATTAACCCAAGCTTTAAGCCAACCTGCACACAAAGCCAAAATGTACAAACGTTGTGTAAAGTCAACTTGGCAATTTGACTAAAATCGATTAATCTATCCGCGCCGCTTTGGTAAGCCTGAGCTTACAAATAGTTTATCAACAAAAAAGAATGTAATGTATTCCTTTATATCTCTCTAATTTACCGATCATTCCTCTTATTTTCTTACAATCTTGTATACAATAAAAGTTCCTGATTCTATATAATCCTTTATTATTCGCAATGGTCTTATACATAATGTATCTTACCATTTAGAAGATATTCTATATTCGCTTTTAATTTGCTCCTTTTAAGCACATTATGTACATAATCCTATTAAACGCTATTATAAAATGGTTGACAACACTCTCTGTAAGAGGTATCTTTTATATATAAGATTCATTTAACTTATAATGTTTGATGAGAGATTTCATTGCGCTATACAATATACGGGCTACTTCTTCAGAGCATACATAAATACTATATCTAGTATTATTCTAGAAAAGAAACGAAAGATTATTTGATACTATTATTATGATATAGGCTAGTATCGTCTGTTCACGTCTCGAATAATTTCGTTAAAATTCTCTTTTAAATAGCAGCAGGCCAAATATAGATTATTATATTTATTTCTACTTTGTAAAGTTGATACTTTTTATCTTAAAGGCTTGTATAAAAGCAATGCAACCGATAGAGTGAAAAAAAAGCAGCCATCTTTCTGTATGATGCTCATTTTAATAAAGAAAATAATAATATACTTTTTTTTTGGTAACCAGAAGCGTTATCTCTAGTCACTAGAACTGTTATATATATTCGTTTTTAAGAAAAAAATATAGCTATCTTTATTGTAAAGCTTAATCACAAGGAAGAATTACAAGAACTCTACGGAAATAATCCAGGCGAAGGTAATTAGAATTTGATCTGCATGGTTTTTTCTACTTTAATTTTGACTTGACCTCGTATATTTTTTATTATTCAAAGAATGCATCCTTAAAAAAGTATTTAAAGCGACAATAGCTTCGGCCATTTTGTTCTTTTTTCCTGTCATTTTCTGTTTACTTTTCATTTTACCTTTTATTTCGATGAAACGCTCCCGAATAATAGGTAAATAGGACTTTTTGGTAATCAAGCGCTCATTCGTATCTTTATCTCTTTAGCTACCCTCACAATTATCCCTTTTTTTGCCGCTCATACGCTGGCACAATATAAGGCCGACCAAGATATAGCGACGTTGACTTTTGCAATGACCAAGCACTTTACTGTTACAATTCCCGAAGGCGGACCACAACAAACGGATTTGACTTCACTCGCCCACGAAGATTATGCTAGAAATAACGATGCATACAGGACAGCTTTCCCTTATGATCCTCAAGATGAATATTACGACCCAATAGACGAAATACTCTATGGTGAATATGATCCAATTGAAGATCAAAATGATTTCGACCCCTATGACGGGTATGGTAACGAGGATTTCTACGATGTTGTTGATGATCCCTACGACAACTATGGTAATGGTAATGGTAATCATAAGGAACCTCAAGGAAAGTCTACTTCTGTTGATACTAAGACTAAAGTTCCCCTTACTCCAAAAGGTAGAGTTCAAAACTAACTGAAAAAAAAAGTGTTGCTAATCAAATGTTTTAAAAGTTGGTTATTCCACTATCGCTCCTGTAACTAAGAGTTCTGCCGCTTCTCCTAGTGCCTCTAGTAGCGCCTCTAGTAGCGCCTCTAAATCATCTTCTGGTCAAGTGATTTCCTGTAAAACCGATGGACAGGTTGCATTGACTTATGTAAGTTTTTTTTTTTTTTTTTTTTTTTTTTTTTTTTTTTTTTTTTTTTTTTTTTTCGGGAATTTATGCAATATTCATTAATTTCCGCATTCATAGAGTGAAGGTCTGAGTGATGTAACGGGAAAGATAGCTCATCAGTTGAGCGACGTTGACGCAAGAGCAAGCTTTTTCGTGAATGCTACTTGGTAAGAATGTCAAGAATATATTTCCGAAAACACAAAACTTACTTTTCCCTTAGGTTAACTCTTCCACAATACGCAACTGTTACTGAAAACTTGTACAAAGCTGGCCATCTCATTGGAATGGCTTACCGCGTCAAGAACGATAACCCCGACGCATTGACAGATGCAGAGCTTCGAAATGATATTGTTAAAAATGCCCAGACCATCCAAAACATTATCGGTGTAGCTCCTAAATATGTCCGACTTCACTATACAAAAGTAAAAAATGCCCGTACTGAAAAAATGTTGGCAAACCTTGGATTTGTAACAGTTGGCTACAACTTGGATAGTTGAGACTACGTGCAAGGCGTCGAATCTGGTTCGGAATTCGTTAAAGGCATATACACAAAGGCTTTTGAAGAATTTAAGGGGAAATATGGCTCTAAAGGTTCTTTCATATCTATTCATTATGATGGACCTCTTTCCAACTCTGTAGAGGCAATCGGAGATGTAGTTTCCGTAATCGAACAAGGAGGTTATACGATGCTCAGATTGGATGGATGTTTGAATGATCCAATGCCTTATAAAAAAAGTAATATATAATCAAGAAGTACGAGTGAGCTTATATTAATACTGTTTTTATCTTATAGATGCAGATGGACGTGAATACACTTATGACAAGTTTTCATACAAGCAGCCTAATTATCATCAAGGACAGCGGCTTGTAGCAACAGAGCCCTTGGCAACAGTTGGCGGAGAAGAGAGTAAGCAGCCGGTTGAATTTATGGAAAATATGTCAGACATGAACAAGGCTTCCTTCTTCAGCACCTTGCTTGCTGCAGCTCTCTTGATCACTTACTTTTTCTAATACAAATGTATGCAAAAACATTACTTCGTTTACTTTTGCCAATTTAGCAAAACTACAAATAACATTTTAGACTATAAAAAACCCGTTTAGGCAAATTCATAGATTTTAGAATAAAAACTCTTCCCCCCTTCATCACATTAGTCTAAAGTTTGGCATTGTGTATCTTGGACAGCCCTCTTTCCATCATTTCAACTGTATGCTCAGCGGATCCCCAGCTTGACTGATAGCCAAACCCTCCGTGTCCATATGCATGGGTGACAAGTACCTTGCGTTTGCTCTCTGTTCCTAAATGTTATAGTGAGTAGATTAAACAAACATATGTATTGTCAGATGTTTACTATAAATTTCATTTTCAAAGCGTGGCCCTCCCTCTCTTGTTGGTCTTAGTCCAACGCTATATCTCACAATTTCTAAATCACCAGCTGTAGATAGTTCAGGACATAGTCTTTTGGTTCTTTCTAGTATGTCTTGGTTCGTGTCTGCATCAGAAAATGGGTTAAAGTCATTCTTATTAGCAGTGCCACCTAAAACAACAGTTCCATCTGATCGTGGAATAATATAGGTAATGCCGTGTGATCCTATCGATAAAGCAAGTAAACATTAAAAGTAGACATTCATCGTGAAGTGTGAGCATATACCGATATATGTGAGTGTTCTTTTGATGTGAGGTGCTCTGACTACGATTGTTTGTCCACGTGTTGGAAAAAGCGCCTTGTCTTGGATACCAGCTATATACTTGGACCCTAATCCGGTACAGTTGACTACTACATCTACGTCCTGATGAAGGACTTCTCGTAAATCACTAATGGCTCTTTTTTCAATAACACCGCCTAGTCTTTTAAAATTGTTTTCCAGCCATTTCAGATATATAGGTGAATTGATAAGAACTAGAGTAGCACAGCATGAATGTTGATGTACACAAGCATTACAAAGTCATCTGTTACCTGTTGTATAAGTATGTCCTATCTTTGCATTTTCTGGTAGCTCGTCTTTCTCTTTTAAAAATTTAAACTAGAAAGATCAATGATGATTAAGGGAGAAGATAACAGAGATAAAGACTTACATCTTTAACCAAATCCCTAAACCATGGGTTGGTGAATTCAGGATTGATGTCCTGATAATAGTCGTAACTTGGTGCAACCATGATTCCTGTATTAGATTTGCTTTCTTGTTCAGCAATTCTAAGAAATTCTCGATAGCTAATTGCATCTAGTTCTAATAATTTTGTTAAATAGTTGTCATGTAATATAAGGCAATCATTTATTTACTTTGTAGTAGTGGGTTGTCATTGGGTGCCATTGTCCTCCAGTGTGCACCTTGATACTCTTTGTTTGTACAACTGTTTGCCTTTGTCTAAGGACTTACCTGCATATGGAGAAGTGTATTCAATAGCCATGTCACCAGGTGTATATTTGGCAATGATTTTTACGTTTTTCCATCCTCTTTTTTTTAAAGTAAGGGCAGTGGTAAGTCCAATGACACCAGCACCAATAACAACGATCTTTGTCTGTTCCATAAGGGAAAATAGTGAAGAAAAGAGAGAAAGAAATGATCAAAATCTCTGCGGAGCACAATTATCAAGTTAGTAATTCCCAGGCTTTCTTCAAGATAGATGTTTATCTTGTATACATATCTCGTAATAATCTGATAGTGAATATCTTGTTGATATATACATATATATACTCTTGAGCGTAATCTTTGTACGTGTATACTTGTATACATAAGTATTAAAGTGTATCAAGCCTATTTACATCAATGAAGTAAAGACATACTTTGTTTATTACAAAGTTCTTTTAATTGTCTGATAAAATGCTCAGGGCTGTTTAAAGTTCAAATTAGACCAAAACCTTTTATTTCTTTTTTCTTTTCCCAAACATGAGTAATTGGGATTCAAGTCAACTAGAAAAACAATTTGGTAATTTGAATTTTATAGTTAAAAATTGTGGCGATGAATGCGATGCTCGTCATTAGATAATCTCACCGTGAATGGTGACGCTAATAAATGGAACAATGTGGCTAGTCAAAGGTAATCTTGAATCATTAGAGTAATACTTGACTGATATAAATTATATGTGTATTTCTCAAATAGAACGCAAAACAACTGGCAACGAGGTGCTTACCAGCAAAATCAATCTACTAAAGGACGCGGCGGTCAATATTCATCGAATAACAACCGAGGAAGATCTCGAAGTAGAGGCGGATATGAACAAAGCTACCGTGGTAGGGATCAAAGAGGCGGTTACCAATATCAGCAAGCGCCGCAATGGAAACAAGAACAGAGTCGTAGTCAGAGAAATGATTGGCAACAGCAGAATACATGGGGACGACAAAGACAACAGGAAAATCAGAGTGGAGGTAGTAGAGCATGGGGTAACTCTTCTAGTCAAAGCTGGAACACTCAGAACAATACTAGTCAAAATTGGAATACTCAGAACGGCTCTAGCCAAGGCTGGAACAGTAATAAAACATCAGTAAATCCAGTTAATACAGCTGCTACTTCATCAAGCAATTCTTGGAATCAAAAGCTGACTGAAAATACAGCCTCCTGGAACAATACCGAGCCAAGACAAGCTACTGAAGAGAAGACATCTTGGGAAGAAAAATCTACATCATCCTCTGGTGGCTGGGGAGAAATGACCTTAGAAAGCATGGGCTGGACTGAGTCTAATAAGAGGCCCAAGGACGTAAAACAGCCTGGCAAGGGCATCTGGAAAGATGGTGTCCATGAGCTTGGTGATAAAGACGAAGAAGTAGAACGTAAGCTATTTGGCGCAGTAGATGATAGCCAAGTTCAGCATACCGGAATCAATTTCGAAAAGTATGACGATATTCCTGTTGAAACCATTGGTTCTAATGTTCCTGAAGGGATTACTGAGGTAACTAATAAATGCATTGTTCCATTCTTCTTAAACTAACCTTGCTGGATTTCATAGTTTACACATCCCCCACTTGACAAGCTCCTGATTGATAATATCCGCTTGGCTCGCTATACCATACCTACACCTGTACAAAAACACTCCATTCCTATTGTCGCTGCTGGTCGTGATCTCATGGCCTCTGCTCAAACAGGTTCTGGAAAAACTGCTGGCTTCCTCTTCCCTATCTTGTCTTCCATGTTTATACACGGCCCTCTTCCTGAACCAGATGATTCAGAAGTGAAACAGGGCTATCAAAGTTATAGAAAAGCATATCCACAGGCACTTATTTTAGCTCCTACAAGAGAGCTAGCTAGTCAAATATATACTGAAGCCAAAAAGTTCTGCTACAGATCCTATGTACGTCCTTGTGTGGCCTATGGCGGTGCCGATATTCAGCAGCAGCTTCGTTTAATTGACAGAGGATGTCATCTGTTGGTTGCCACACCTGGGCGATTGGTTGACATTTTAGAACGCCGTCGCCTTTCATTTCAAAATATTCAATATCTGGTGTTGGATGAAGCCGATCGTATGCTTGATATGGGTTTCGAACCACAAATCCGTCGTATTGTTGAAGGGGAGGATATGCCGCCTTCTGGTAAACGACAAACTCTGCTCTTTTCTGCAACATTCCCTAAAAATATACAGGCAATAGCACGCGATTTTCTAAAGGACAGTATATTCCTAAAGGTGGGTGTTGTAGGAGCAACTACAGAAAATATTACACAAACAGTCGTGCTCTTAACAGACGAAGAAAAACGGTCTCGACTGCTGCAAGTATTGAAAGAGCACAACAGAAAAAAGACAGAATTGACCCTGATCTTTACTGAAACGAAGCGCATGGCTGATACCGTCTACGAGTTCCTTTTAGATAATCAATATGCAGCCACGGTTATTCACGGTGATCGTGTTCAAAGCGAACGTGAGGCGGCATTAGAGTCCTTTAGGACTGGAAGAACGCCCATCATGGTTGCAACAGCTGTTGCTGCTCGAGGTCTGGATATTCCTAATGTGATGCATGTTATATCTTTTGAATTGCCAAATAACATTGATGATTACGTTCATCGTATCGGTCGTACAGGCCGTGCTGGGAACACAGGATATGCCACGTCTTTTTTTACACGCCAAAACCGTTTCCTTGCAGGTCATTTGATCAAGTTACTCGAAGGTGCAAATCAGGAAGTTCCCAGCTGGTTAGAGGACATGCGTGTGGATGAATCTGACATGTATTCAAACAGACCTCAAGAAAACACTAATACAAGGCGTAGATGGTAGATATTGTCTCTCATTTTTTAATAGCAATACTTCTTTAAAATTGATAATTAAAGTTTACGAAAAAACGGAATTTTATTTAAAAAAGTTGATGAATGCAATGAAAATAGTAAAAGAAAAAAAAAAAAAGTAAAATGCGAGGGTAACATGCATTACTCGATACGAGATAGCATACGATGGAGTCTACGATGAACTCTTTCAAGTTCATCAGAAACTTGAGCAAGACCGTCTTCTTCATAATGACCAGCATCAAAGGCACCTTGATTGTATTGTGAATCAATGGCACGAAGTCTGTCTTGAAGTTTCTCAATATCATCAGCGGTATAGCTTCTACAAGCAAGTCTATTAGACTCCCTTGCGATTTCAATTAATTCATGATGAACGTTCTCCAGATTTTTGACCATAGGCATCTTGGTGGTTAGATTGAAGAAAGAAGAAAAAAAAAAAAAAGCCTAAAATAAGCGTTGTATTTATACTTTTTTGACGTCTCATGATTTAAGAAAAGGGATGGGAAAATTTATGCAACCAGTAATTAGATTAAAACGTATGACTTTTTGATTGTATGGAACCATCTAGCATATCGTTAGGGAAATCTACTCTTGTGTGTTTACTGTCATCTATTCAGAAAAAGGAAAAGGGATGTAAATGTGTTTACTTTTTTTTTTGTTTTACTTATAAAAACAAAGTATTCTTCAATTAAAAATACTTTGCTATAGAGTTACTATTGCTATGGTTATTGTTACTTTAGCAGCTATTCATATTGCTTTTAATGTTGTCAAAGGTACCAGAGAAACAAAACTGCACTGTCCTTTGGGAAAAAACAAAGTAAATTCATGCAATCCCATAAATTTACCCTTGCCCTCATTTTTATTTCTTTGGTGTAGCAATCAATGCACAATTTTCTAAACTGGTTGAAGGGTCGCAATAGTAAACTAACTTGGCGTCAAACCCATACTTTTCTAAATATTTGATTCTTCCTGCATCTAACACTCTTTTACATTGGTATCCTATCTTCTCTCGTTGTGAATGATCTAAACCCGAAAAATGATTTCTGTTGCCAGTGTCAGTTTCAGATCTGTGTGGGAATGCGTTTATTCCTTACGCTGTTTGATCAGTATCCTCTTCCTCGTCTAAATCACCGTGGTTTTCTTCATCATTATCTTCCTTTTCTCTTTCTTTCTTTAACTGCTGTTGACCTCTTTCGCCACAGATACCCCAGCTACTCATTTTACATAATCTTGCGAATTCAGTTTTATCAATCTGGATGGATTCAAGGTACTCTGTGTTTGGGTACATCTCATAACGGCATAGTTGATGACAACAGACAGCAATGACAATACCCGATAATGGATTACTGCAAAGAATTGTTATAATGTGAATGACACTCCCCCCTTTTTTGATACTTACTCACGACCCAGTGTTCGTTCGTGTTCGACATAGTTCATCAAGCACTTGAGGGTCATATCAGTAGCACACCCACAGAGGTGTTTGGAAAAAACAACCATTTTTTTATCATTGCTTTCGATGCATTCTACCTTGGACAACACTAAATCCTTTATATCAATAAGCACACGCTGTACCGTTGATTTTTTCTGAGTATGTCCAATTAAACTAGGATCCACCTTATTTCGAACGTTCTTTCGGTCAATCAAAACATAAGTCGCTTCTCCGTTCACTTCGTTCACCGCCTTCTTGACCCATCCTGACAATTCTCCTTTACCAGCACCAAATTCAACAAAAATAGCCGTTTTATCCTGAAGTAGACCGTTTTGCTCCATATGTCCTATTAATGAAGATTGCTGATCTAAATGCTTTGTCCATTGTACTTCTGCCCTGAAGAGACCGAGAATGAGGATGTCCTGAAGGGTATCTTTAGTCGTGTATTTACCTTTTTTGTTCAAAGACAGTATGCTTCAGTATCTGTGTTTCGATTGACCCTACATGTTGTTCATAGGCTGTTTTAACTTTTTGGATAATAGAGTCTAGTTCCTGGCGGCTCAATGTCTTTAACTGAACACGAGCAAGCCAAGGCTGAATATGCAGCTTTTGATGCGAGTAAATGTTTTTCTGAAACTCTAGCTCTTCTTTTGAAAGTTCCAAGGTACAGTTGACATTAAGAGAGTGGCAGACAGGTAAATCCTTGGGACGCGAATTGCATCTCTTTTCCATATGAACCTTGAGGTCTTTTTCAAAAACGGTGCTACATAATAACGTGTTGGCTTATTCTCTCTCTCTCTTTTTTTTTATATATTTTCTTACTGTGAATTATCATAAGGACAAGGCACTCGCTTGAGATCAGAAGCCTGATTGTCTGGATCTAGCCCCAAATGTTCTCCACAATATTTTTGTGACTTTTTAGCAGGTAAGTTACAGTATCTTCTCTTTCGAGCCACGAAAAAGTGACCTAGAAGGAGACACTTAGTGTGTGTATGCGA
>JAMYHX010000586.1:0-23669 GCA_025529335.1 Rhizopus sp. PT2906
GTATTGGATACACATTATGTAGCACCTCACCTTGTTCCCTCACCTGTGAAGCCAGACTGTATGTATAACTCCTTTCTGTATTCTCCTATCCCTTTTTTTTTAACCGTTCCTTTTTCAGCTGATAGAAAATGTAGTAGAGTGCCTACGCTAATAGGGAAACCATACAACATTCAACATAACGTCCATGTAGAAGTTGGACAGTATGGATATAAAGGCTTGCCTGAAAAATGGCAAATGATTCTTCTTGCTTCAGGCGTACCAGAAGACGTTGTGAAGAATAACCCAGCGACAGTCGAAAGAGTGATGCATCATGTTCGAATGCCTGATTCATTGCAATCAAATAAACGTACAACTATAACAACTAATGCAACAACAGTAAAAGAAACAGAACAACAAGAAAAGGAGCCAAGGCGAGAGTCTATACAAGAGGCTTTACCTAAAGGCTATGCTCCACCATCAAGGGCCCGATCGTCCAAATTACTGCATTTATCTATTTTTAAATCATCTTCAGATATACCCCCATTGCCTGATAAGCAAGAAGAAACAAGTCAACCAGAGCCATCTAACTCATTAGATGTCATTGTCGATTCCAACACGGATCCTACTACACTTTATACTGATTTCATATTAATTGCTGAAGGAGAGTCAGGCCCTATGTACGCAGCCAAGCAAGTGAACACGCAGCGTATTGTGGCCATCAAAAAGATTTCATACGAAGCACGAGAAAAAGTTAGCAAGATAAAAAGCGAACTGATTGCAATGAAAATGAGTCGACATCCCAACATTGTAGAGTTCATTGCCTGTTATACGACAAAGGAAGAAATATGGGTATGCTATTGATAACAAGATATAGTTGATTAGACACTAATTACTCCTCTCCTTTTGTCCCTTGATAGGTTGTGATGGAATGTATGGATGTGTCTTTAGCAGATATTATTTCCATTGATGACAGAACCAGACTAAAGGAAGCTCACATTGGAAGAATTGTCCGGGATATCTTAAGAGCATTAACACGCTTACACAGATTGAATCGTATTCATCGAGATATCAGAAGCGATAACATTTTGCTCAATTTACGTGGTGAAGTGAAGCTGGCAGATTTTGGACATTGTGCTCAATTGACATCATCACAACCTCACAGGAACTCTATTGTCGGAACGCCTTACTGGATGGCGCCTGAAGTGATCAAGGGAGTGAACTATAACTCAAAAGCAGATATTTGGAGTTTAGGCGTAGTGATACTAGAGATGGCAGAAGGAGATCCACCTTATGTCGAACATCCTCCATTAAGGGTAATTATTATGCGTGTATCATAAAAAAGACGGGTCGTCTAATGAGATTATCTAGGCTCTATTCTTGATTGCATCAAATGGACTTCCTCCACTAAAGGAACCCGAACGTTGGTCAGATGAATTTAAAGACTTTCTTCAATTGTGTATAACTGAGGATCAACATAAACGACCTGATGCAGATACATTATTAAAGCATCCATTTCTTTCGTCTGTTGCGACAACAGAGGATATGGTTGAACTTATTGAAGAGACTAGAAGACTGGAAATGTTGATGCAAGAAGAGAGAGAAGAAGAAGAAGAGGAATGATGCTATTTAAATAAATTGTGCAATCTTTACATTAATGCACTTGTTGATACAGTGAATACAAAGTCATCGAGTTTTATTAAATAAATCAAACGTACACCTTTCTCAACTCTATGCAATTTCATTAATTCTACAGCAGAGTTCGGTTCAGTTCATTTGGTTCGCCTTGCTTTGAAACCCCGTCAAAGCTTATCATACAGAATCTTAACTCTGATGATGATCATTTGATGTAATCTATCATATTTTTGTACAAGTGCCTCAGTAATACAACATACGTTCAATCCGTAACATCATCTCTCATATATCGAATATTCTTCCTCGTCTGTCTTTGTAGAAGAAATAAACACTTTTATTTTATTGATAAGCTATAAAAAACATAACTACCTACTGCCAAAAAAAAAAGAATATCGTATTGATACTACGATTGCTACATTTATATATTTGTGTGTGTGTGTGTGTGTATATAATAGAAGGAACTATGAAGAATAAATAAAATCGGTCTAGTTGGATTTGATTTCCATGCCACGGAGGCTTGCAGTTGACAGGCATTGATTGACAACTTCCAATAAATGGTTATTTTCCAGTGCAGCTGCTACTCTTTCCTTATCATTCAATTGCTTATTCACTGCTCCTTCAGATTGATGAGTTCCTTTACGCACTTTAATATCAACCTATAGATACTTTAGTTCAAACCATGCCCCAAATATGTGTGTATATGTGAGAGAGATTTACCTTGAAACGATCAGGCAAACTGCGCAGCAAGCGTACTCTGATACATAAACCGATCAAGGTTGCCATTGAACAGTGAGGAATAGTAGGCGTAAACTCAATCAACACCTTATTATTCTCGTTATCCACTTCAATATGCTCGAACTGAGTAACGTTCAATTGCTCTAGTGTTAAAGGATGTTCAGGATCAGAAATGGAGCGTATGAGATCAAATATTTCTTGGGAATCAATAGGATCTTCAATGTTGTCATCGTATTCTGCTTCTGTTTCTTTACGAACAATGTTTTTTGTATTATAAATAGTTGGATTAGCGTTGATGAGATTTTGAGCCATATTCGAAAAAGAGTGCAGAAAAAAAAAAAAGTGAAAAAATAAAGTGCGAAACTGCTTATCCTTTGTAAACCACTGAAGGTTGCCTTTGTTTCACGCTCCGAACCATTTTTTCCTTGTTTGGCTGTATTTTAAAAAGATAAAGAACGCAAAGAGATGGATGTACAATCAAAGGACAAAACACGGTTTCTTTTGATTATGTGAATAAAATATTCTCCCTCAACTCTTTCCTTTATACTTTTATTGATTTTAGCAGAGTCAACAGCGACATCTTCAGTGACCTTTTCTAATTGCATAAACTCATTAGAATTGGACACAGTAGTTGATTACAAAGCTTGTCTAAATATCTTCTTACAAAGCTGTACTGTATGGTTACGCTCACCACAACGATATCATTCTTTAGTAACCAGTGTTTTCTTTGGTGTTTTGATTTAAAAGACGGTCAGAAGCTGAATTATGGTAACTGATTTTATTAAATATCTTTGAGCAATGACAGCTTGATCATGTTTGACATTCAGAAACAGCATTTCAATAAGAAGATCTCAAGTGGGTTTCCTGCTGCAAATGCTGATGCAATTTACGCCATCAATTTTACCAATCTGTTCTCAAATAACATGATAGGTTTTTATGCCGTGAATTGCACAACTGGTGGGAGAAAAGAGAAACAACAGCTTCTGCTGTAAGAATCTTTTGAATAATAGATTTCAAAGTTTCGGTGTTTTGAGATTATTTCTGTTGACTGTAAGTATTCACCTGTTAATACTCTTGGTGAAGCATTACCTTTTCAGCAAGGTTTGTGATCTCGTTATTTGTTAACTCATTCAAACGTAAAACGGTTTGTCGGTTTTTGGTTCGCATAACTCTTGTCATATTTATGTGGGGAATCATTGTAATTAAAGAGTTGGTAGCTCTCAAAGAAACTATTTTAACAATAAATGCCATAAGTGTGTTATGACTCAAGCATCACACAAAAACTAGATGTCACTATAAAAAAAAAACAAGCGATTCCAAGTAGACGAAGGGGTTCTCATTTACTGTTTCAGTTCATTTCCTTGTTGCTCCATGTTCACGTTTTATATCTACCAAGTAATCATTTTTATCCGGCAAACCGTTGTCAATTTATAATAACACCTTTCTACTAAACAAGCATAATTAATGAAGCAAGCAAATAATGTTAGTGATTACATGCTTACTAACGATAAGAGACGCAAATAACCAACAAATGACCCATCCTCTATGGAATGAGCTTTCATTGTAAGAGTGCCTAGCAATTTGTGATGGCTTATGTTATTATTGTTATACTAGTAGCTAATATAGTTATTAAAAGTTATTTTTATAATATGCGATAGAGGAATATAAAGTAGAATGTATGCTCTACTTTATTATACTCGAGTTATTATAATGATTTATATCAAACACGTTACAGGCAAATCAATACAAGTAATAAAGAGCTGCAATAGCTAACTCATTTTTTTTTTTATTTCTTTGGTGGTTTATACTTGATACATCATAGTCTTCTTACTTTTTTCAATACTCGATCAAGCTCTGCAAAGTTGTCAACATTTTTAATGAACGCCAAATGCTTTGGAGCTTTGATATGCTACAAGGACACAGTTAAAAAAAAAAAAGAAGTCTTTGTGGTCAAGCTTACCTCTGTTAATATACTAAATCTCTCATTACAATTTTCACAATACTGTAAGTCAACGTCTCTTTTTCTTTTTTCTCCTTTCTGATTTTGTTCTTGATGTTCCTTGGATTTCTTTACGTTGTCTGCTTCCTTTTCTTTATTTACATTGGGTTGATTGTTGTCATCATTATTACATCTTTGTCTTTTTGCCTCCTGAGTATCTTCTTTTGCTGTTTGATTTAAATCGTTATTTGTCGCTGGTGAAGCATCTTCCTGAGCTGAATCTCTTTTTCTTTTTAGTGCTTGCTTTTGTGTCTCTTCTTGATCTGTAACATCTTTTCCCTTCGTCTTATCTATGTTGCTAGTATCGGCTGTAGCTGCATCGTCTCGACTTCTCTTTGGGCAAACGAATTCTTTATCTTGATTTGTTAATTCTGGCTTTGATGCAGAAATGCGACTTTCTTGCTTTGATTCAACTTGAATGGATTTGTATTCATCTTTTTCATTATCAGTCTTTTTATCATTATTATCCAAAGAGTTCTTTGATTTTGCATTGATGGCATCACTATTATCAATCGGCTTTTTCTTTTCTGTGTGAGTATCATCATTAGGCTTGTTTAATTTCGCATCGGTGTGATTATGACTGTCTACTTCTTTATCGGCTTCTCTATTCGTTGAATCTGCATGGTCATTCTTCTTGTCTGTCTTTTGGTCGTCATCGTGTTTCGATGATTGCTTGTTCTCATTATTTTTATTGCGTTCTGCTGCCGTTTCTTTTTGTTTCTCATTCTTATCGTTATTTTTTTCTGTAGCTTCTGGTTGTTCCCTATTTTGTTTAGCATCTGCTTGTGCTTTTGTTCTCTTTTTTCTCAGTGTTGGCCATGGTATAACTTTGGGTTTCTCTCCAAATGTTTCTTTTGTGTATTCTTTTATCAGCACTGGGCAATGTACATTTGTTGCATCTTCTACCAATATATAGTAACCAGTGAATGGAACAAACGTAGGCTTCTTATCGCGTCCATTCGTATCAATAGATGCTCTTTCATGAGCCTTTGCACTAGCAGTAGATGATTCCATCAAGATATTGATTATCTTTAACGCGCCTATACAGTCAGTATTAGTCATCTGTTTGGATGTGTTTCTTTTTTTTACCTTCTACACTCCATATACTAAGACCCAATTTTTGTGCATTCTGAATAGTTGGATCCATGGAATCTTTTGGGTCAGACTATATATCAACGTTTACGTAAATTTAATGTCACATATATAAATATATTCAACACATACCGTAGACGTGGTATCAGTAGAAGCCGCATCTTTTTTGGCAGGTATAAACTTTGAAGTAGTGATAACATGCGTACACTTTGATGAAAAGAAGGCTTCTCTTGTCTACAATTACAATTTAGCTTTCTTTTTTTTTTTGGTTTAATGATTAAACTCACGGCTCCTAATAAAAGAATCTTTCTTGCTATTTTAGATTCAAGATCAGGATCTATTTTATATAAAAAGAATTTGAACTTTTGAAATAGTTTCTTTTTATGTTGTATTTCAAGTGGGTCAAGCTTTCTGTTGGTATTTGCTGAAGGTGGTGGAGCAGTGTCTTGAGGCTGTTGTTGTTGTTGCTGCTGCTGTCGTTGTGCAACTTGATGCTGTTTTTGTAGTAATCGTCGTCTAAGATCAGCATCACGAGCAGCTGAGCGTGATGCTTGAGATGGTTCAGCTTTAGTGGCCAACGCTTTGTTGCCTGATATTGTACTGGTAAAGTTCATTGATAAAGCTGAAGGGAACAAAAAAATTGGATTTTTTTTTTTGAGAGAAAAAGGGGGGTGGAGGAATGCCAATTTCCGCCAATCATTGTGGCTCTTTTAATAACTGGCTTGAATGAAGCAAGTAATACATGATGATATTTACACTATAATACTTTCATTATCGTTGGTACATAGTTGCATGATAGATTTTCTCCTAAATTAAGAACTTTTCTTGTTGCCTCATAGCGTTTCTATGCTGCAATATGAAGTCAAACACATACTCTAAAACATTTTATTTACGATAACTAATAAACTCAGTGCTTCTAATGTTCTTTGTAAAGTCAGGTATTCATCTATCAAAGGAATTCTGTCTTTGACTATTGTGCAATGGACATGTTTCTATTTCATACTCAAATATGAATGAAATTGATTGGATATTATAAACTATTAACAGATTACAAATGAAAAGTCTGTATCTTGAAACATCCGAGGCTCCTCTTTGGTGCTTAAAAAACAATAAACAAATGTACTAAACCCTGCTATCGTCCTGTTTTCTATTCATCTTATATCTTTACATTTCATTGATTTTAGGCCCCTTTTTTCTCCGATATTTTATGCTTAGTGATTAACATATTACTGTTTTGCTCTATCCGCCTTTGTTAAAAGAATGAAGTGATAAATTATTACTAAAATTGTTTAAGAATTTTAAACATCGACACCTGCTGCGTTTGGTCTTGATTTCATTATTTATCTATCATAAACAATGCATCCTAGAGCCAAAAGCTATAAAAGAGAGTTATCCTATTCAAAAGCTCAAAGACTAAAAAGACTTTGAATTGTATAAAAGAGACGAATGAAGCATAAAGAAGTGTGACGTACTATATTTTATAATAGAATGCCCTTTTTAGGAACCGCTTGCGCTCTTTTTCTTTTTCTTTTTTTCTTTTATTTATAAAGAGGAAGAGTAATGGCATTAGATAAAGATAACATGGCAACAGAACCAATAGTTGAAGAAAATACGTCAAACACAACTTCAATTCCTCGGCCAATGCCGCCCAGAATACCAGGACGTTCTGTTTTACCTCCAATGAGTAGGTCGGTGCCTTTGCAACAAAATAAACGATCACCTTTACCTCCCATGTCGGGTGCTAGTCCAGCTGGAGGACTAAGAGGAAGACCTGGTAGTGGAAGAATGGGAAAACCAGGCTTGAACTTGTCTCAACTGGGCCTTTCACCAAAGCAAGAACAAACACCTTTTGCCAACTTTTCAAAATATGTGTAAGTTCATTTATATACAAAAGAGTATGTGAATAAACTAAACATTTTAAATAGTGATCCTTCTGGTAAACTTAATTTCGCTGGAAAAGCCATCATTCACGCAGATGGAGTTGACTTTAGCAACGGCAACAGTTTTACGATTAAAATGGATGATTTAATACTAGAAGAAGAACTCGGTAAAGGACAATACGGCACAGTGCGAAAAGTGAAGCATAGAGTTACTAATGTTACTATGGCTATGAAGGTAAACCCTATTAGATATATATATATATATATATATATATATGCATTTTATTGAACCTGTTTACCTTAGGAAATACGCTTAGAACTAGATGAAACCAAACTACATCAAATATTAATGGAATTAGATATTTTGCATAAAAGCTCAGGCGAATACATTGTAGAATTTTATGGGGCATTCTTTATTGAGTCTTGTGTATATTATTGTATGGAATATATGGATGCTGGCTCACTTGATAAGCTATATGGAGATGGTGTCCCTGAAGAAGTATTGGCAAAAATTGCTATATCTGTACATGCTTTATATATTTTATATACATTCACTTTTTCTAATGATAAACTCTATAGATGGTCGAAGGATTAAAGTTCCTCAAGGATGAACTTTCTATCATTCATAGAGGTATATTGATATTAATATGTGACATTGACGATAACTGACAGTCAATAGATGTTAAACCTACCAATGTACTGGCTAATAGACAGGGACAAGTCAAACTATGTGACTTTGGTGTATCAGGTCAATTGGAGAAATCGTTGGCAAAGACAAACATTGGCTGTCAAAGTTATATGGCTGTAAATAACAAACAGACAAACACATTTGGATTTGAAACTAATTATTTTGTTATTATTAGCCCGAACGTATTAAAGCAGCCAATACATACTCAGTCTCATCAGATGTTTGGTCATTGGGTATCTCACTTGTCGAAATGGCTATTGGTCGTTATCCTTACAAATATGACAATATGTTTGCTCAACTGAAGGCTATCATTGATGATGAGCCTCCTGCTTTACCTTCAGAGACTTTCTCTACTGAAGCATGTGACTTTGTAGCAGCCTGTCTTCAAAAAGATCCCAATAAGAGACCAAGCTATGCAGATCTTTTAGAACATCCATTTATCAAAAAGTATGAAGCAGTAGACGTGGATATGGCAAAATGGGCTCAGGATGCTTTTGAAGCAAGAGTACAAGCATAACTAATTTAAACTCCATCTCATTAAATTTTCCCATTTTTTATTTTCTTTTCTCTCTCTTTCTCTTGCTTTTTGAACAATGCAGAGTACTGAATTCACAACAAGTCCCTTGAGAAAGTATAAGCTTGTCTTTCTTGGCGAGCAAAGTGGTAAAGAAAAAGAACATAGAAAGAAAGCTATAGGAATACTTGTATATGTGTAGTGTAAATAAACTCCTCTTTTTTTTTTTATAACCTGTCAAAAAGTCGGAAAGACTTCCCTCATCACTCGGTTTATGTATGACACTTTTGATAACACGTATCAAGTAAAGTATAGATAAAAATAAAGAAGAGGAAACAATAAGCTTGGTTATATTGATGAATATCTATAGGCTACTATTGGTATTGATTTCTTGTCAAAGACGATGTATCTTGAGGACAAGACAGTCCGATTACAACTGTGGGATACAGCTGGGCAAGTAAAGTTTATTCTTTCTTATATACCTTACTCGATCTTACTAACCAAGTAAAAAAAAAAAAAAAAAAAAAAAAAGGAACGATTTCGTAGTTTAATTCCTAGTTACATCCGTGACTCATCAGTTGCTGTCATTGTTTATGATATCTCAAGTGAGTTCTATTATGTTTATGTCATATACTTTGTCTTACATCATCAACAGATCGACAATCATTTATCAATACATCTAAATGGATAGATGATGTAAGAGCTGAGAGAGGCGAAGAAGTGATTATTGTCCTTGTTGGTAACAAATCAGATTTAAGTGACAAGAGGTTTGAAGGAAATAATATGTTAGTATAACATATGTTTACTTATCCATATGATAGGGAAGTAACAGTAGAAGAAGGAGAAAAGAGAGCCAAAGAGTTGCATGTTATGTTTATAGAGACAAGTGCTAAAGCAGGACATAATGTAAACCTGTTTTATATGCATCATTTAAACAAAAAAGTTAACCTACTCCTCTATTTACTTTAGGTAAAAATATTATTCAAAAAGATTGCTCAGTCTTTACCTGGTATTGATGGAAACACGATCCAATCAGACACAAAAGATACTAGTAACTATGCTCCCTTTGATATATAAAGCATTTACTTACTTTCTTTTAGTGCAAAAAATTAATCTTAATAATAGCGAGTCAACCGCTAGTAGCTGTGCTTGCTAACTTAATGTTTGTAGTAGAGAGTTTTAATAAATATACTAATATATATACTGGAATTATCACTAATCAAACCTACGCGACCACAAGCATTTATTATTTGGTTCCTGGAAAGTACATGATGAGCTTTCTTTCCTTTCCTTTTCGAATATAAATGTTTTCCTTTACTCATTGCGCATCGCATACTCATCGCATACTCATCGCATTGAGCTTTTCCTTTCTTCACTTATCATTTAAACATTTTCAAACAACCAATTTGGTATGTAATGTTTTCTTTTGATTCGAATATGTCTGCTAACATTGCTGTTTTCATTAAAGCAACGGAAAACAATACTTCTAGGACAACCATATGCTCCTCCTGTGTTGCGACATTACCAGCAGATTCACGCTATCGTACCTGCCAAGCGTGCAGAGAATGGGTTGCAGCATCACGACGCAGATGTCGAGCTGAACAAGAAGAGCAGGAAGGCAGACCAGTAAGACGCAGGGGAAGACCTAGAGTAGAACCTTCTCAGACCATTCCTGCTGCCTATATCTCGCAGCTTTCTCGCCCTCGTCCTTTGGATCTTGGACGTATGGACAAAGAGTGTCCCCATTGTTATGCCCTACACTGGATTGATGAAAGGCAAGAGATATCTTTGATGAGAAATCCAACCTGGGAGTCATGCTGCAAGCAGGGATCAATCCAGTTGCAACTCTTGCCTGATCCACCTGAGTACTTGAAGGATTTACTCGAACGTACAGACGCCTAAGGCCGTCACTTTAAGGACAACCTTCGTCAATACAACGCTGTCTTTGCGTTTACCTCTTTAGGATGCGACATTGTCTCAGCTGAAGAGCGTAATGCCAACAACAACAACAGCAACAACAACAACAACAACAACAGAAGAGGTGGACTTAACGCATTCCAGATTCATGGTGCTCTTTGCCACCGCCAGGGGCCACTTATTCCCTATGATGGCAGCGAACCATCCTACGCCCAACTCTACATATATGATCCATCTTACGCTGCACAAAGAAAATACAGTTTGGATAGAGATACTGAAAGAACCATTCTTCTTCGTCATGAAATCGTAAGTAAATGGGTAGAGATAGGTATAGGTTTTCAAAAGAATCGTGTCTTTATCGATGAGGCAGGTTTCCACACTCAAATGATGAGAAGTCGAGCTTAGTCAAAGGTTGGATATCCAGCTAATATAAAAGTACACAATAGAAAAAAGAGTAAGTATAAAAATTGTTACTGTATCTCACCCTTTGTCATGATTAATCTGTCAAAAGTCGAATCATTGAAGAGAGGTGATACTGAAATAAAAAAATAAAGTTACCTACAGTTAGTCCTTAAGAAGAAGAAAAGTCAACGTGGATGAAGAAGACAAGAAAAAATATCTCACAAAAGGCACAACGGCCTATCACATTGTCAAGTTTGTTGAAGCTGTCATGGATGTTCTGGATAATGAAAAGCGCGGATTTTGTATTGACATGGATAATTGCAGAATTCGCCACTCTTCTTTTGCTTTGGATGCGATTAACAAAAGAGGATACAAACCTTTATTTTTACATCTATAATCTCCTTTCTTGAACTCAATTGAAAAATGCTGGGCCCAAAAACAAGAGCCATATTAAAAGAAATCCGTTAGATAAAGAAGTCCAAGCTCACTCACACTTCGAATTGCTGAGGCACGTAAAACAGTTGCTGTTGAAAACTATCAAGCTATTGGGATGGGCGTCGTAATAATGAGTATCGCCTTCAAACATTGCGTCTGAAAATGTTGGTCAAACAAAAAAAAAAGATGAGAAAAAAGTTAAAACCGTAGCACAAGAAGATTTTGGGGCTTCATTGACAGCATCATACAATATCTTTAATAAACCTTTCCCACTCTTCCTTTCTCGGGATTTTTCACCTAGAAATGATACATTTATCACTAAATTTACAAAAATATGTTTACTAGTAAAAATAAAAGATATCTATAAAAAGTACAACAAAGTCAAAAGTCTCTGGTGTTTAGCATTAAGAGAGTATCTTGTCTAACCCATTTTCATCTCATCTCAAATTACAGACTCGTCTAAAATTTTTTCAATGACCTTATTTGGTTCCAAAAACAATGTGTTTTCGGATTGAATAACTTTACGGATTCTTTATGAAAAAGCGTCAGAAGAGCTTTAAACGATGCTTCAGATAAATATCTACAAGTTCATATAACGAAACTTGGAATTTGTTCGTTAAATTGCATTCGTTTTCAGGATATTTCCAGGCACCGAGAGATATTCGGGAAATTCCAGTAACAAACCCAAAACATTCAACAGCGCTCACGATTTGGGGGGCATATTTTGTACTCTGTGGATAAAAAATGCAATTACCCAAAGTTTTCTTCACCTTTCACATTTTGGATGGTTGGTATTTCTTTTCACGCAGGAGACGTACATACGTTTTCCCTCAACCTCAAGCGCAAGTCTTTATGACTTCTTGGCGATCTTTTCGTTAACGTGCGAAATACTTGATCGCGTAGAGTAGCACGAACAAAAAGTAGGGTCTTTATGGGGGGTTTTCAGTGAGCTTATCGTGAACAATACCCCTAGCGCTGAATAGAATGCCTTCAAGGGAAGACTCCGCAACCAAGTCGACTCTACTATTCATTATGTGATAGACTCTCCATTTACGTCCTGATAGTACGACCTCAGCGATCGTTATAGGTATAGAGTACGGCCTCACCATAGGTAGTACAGCATTCGCGTTCTATGCTTGGCGTTGTTTACGTTGGTCCCAGTGCCATCGACAATTTTGAGCTCAAGAGTTTACTTTTTTTTTTTCTTTTGCCTCTGCGATGCTAGAACAGGTTTTCGTCCTGTGGGGGATGGATCCGAGCTATCTTGTATAGTTTTGGTGAATGAAGATTCTATCCTTTTTCATAGCATTTAAACGAAAAAATAAAAATTGCCTTCTTTTTTAGTCTTTGTTTTATGTAAATTGTCGTTTGTCGGATTGTAACCTAATAATAACCTTTCCTCATCTTGTTTCTCACTAAGATGCTCAAGAGTACCATTAAGGTATAGTCCTTTTCGTTCAGTTATAAAATAAGTAGGTTATCACCACTAAATGTCGCAACTTAACTTCTCAAGTATAGTAAATATTCTTCGTCTCAAAGGTAGCCAATTCAGTCACCTTGTTACAGTGTAACAGACACAAATAGTTCAATTCAAAAGACAAACATATGACTTCTCTTCTTCAGATGAATTCAAAGAGCTTGATAACCATATTGATCTTAGTTATCGCATTTACCATATAAATACTTAAACTCATCATACAAAGAGACTGACAACAACGCATGTTATTAACATATATAACGCCATAACTACATCAGTTCCTTAATAATTATTCTGTCCTCATATAAAATGACACTGTAACAATGAGCTCTCTCTCTCTCCCTCTCTCTCGTCTTGATTTTAATAAAGAGGCCATAGGGACTCTTCAACACACATTTTCCTCATTACTTCTTTATTCATTCGAGACATATCACACTAGTGCCTTGTCTAATTGTGGTCATGATGTAGGATATGTTGGCAATCCTTTCTAACATTTCCCTTATCAACAAGAATTTCGCTAATGGCTCCAAGATTCCAAGAATACAAACAACAGGCTTTTTTTTTTTTTTTTTTTTTTTTTTTTTTTTTACTGTTGGATATAATAATATCCATCATATCATTAAACACTGATCGGTATTGGTCCTCTTCCTAAGCTCTCTACTCATTCACCAAGGTGTAGTCGCAAAGCAAAGAGGCACTGTATCATATAGTATATCTTTTTCAAATACGATAATCAGGCATCCACAGCCACTTCTCAATTCAAATATTCATGCTGCACTCTCATTTATTGGTTTTTCCTTTATTTTCTAATTGTAAATGTTGTCAATGAACTCTTTACTGTTTACCGTTTATAATTAAATACTACACTAGCTTATGCTTGCTTATGACTAAATCATTTATCTTTCTAAAGACACTAGGAAGTTTCATGTATGCGTTTACTGACGCAAAGCGTAAAGGACCAACCTTGGTAGCCTACCCAAATGAAGAGCTCTTTCCTTAGGAAATAAGGAAAGCTCCCATGAGAGTGGTCCTTGCAAAAAAGCAGAAAGGATCATAAAGGAGCGGTAAGTGACAAATGAACCTTTGTAGACTTGTTACTGATTAAATAGAAACAGAGCTTATCCTCTAATCAAATTACGACGTATATAGTCAAAACATGTAATGAATTGGCAGACAAAGGAAGATTTAATTTGATTAAATGAAATGAATTCATAATACTTTTTAAAGCTTATATCAAAGCTACTAATATTAGGAATAATGCCTTTCATATGATCTAGTTGATTATTCTTATTTTTAGCGTTGGTCTAAGGAAAGGGGGACTACACAGTAAGTGTGGGTAGTATGTTCAGTTATGTGAAGTCTCATGGAATGGACATCTTTATTTCCTACTTGCTTTTCCAATCGTCTCGGAAGATTCATAAATTCTATATCATTACATCAGAGCTTAAAATGAAGGCAGTAATAAATACAATCAAGTAATTGTTGTCACCCTTCCTCCCCAAGGAAATTGAATTGAATTGATATTTTGTGTGTTCACTTTGGCCAATTACCAAGGTTGAACTCATTTACTCTTGAATCAACTGAATATGGCAAGTACATGAAATTCTAGTTTTTTGGAAGTCTTATTTCAAAGCAGTGATCAATTTAAAGTCCAACTGAGACTGGAAACACAGCACGAAGTAATCATTACGTTATGCTTTGTTACACCAAATAAGGTCAAACAAGAAATAGGATTTTTTATTTTTAAATGTAATAGTTACATTTTGTATGGATAAAGAGGAGAGGGTTTGATGCATGTATAAAAGGGAGAATGAGTTAATGAATGGTTATCACTTTTTAATGATCAAGAATACGTAAGCAACCAGTGACGACCTTATTTTCAAGAACAGTGCCAGAAGGAATATCAATATGTTCTCCATGGTTAGCAACAATAATGACTGTACCGCGAAGTTCGACCTTGGAACCGAAGCAGACATCACCTGTAACCGTCAAATGATCAAGTTCCAAAATCTTGGGAATAGTCTTGAATCGAGTCAAGAAGTCACTGACTTTCTTGAAGTGATCTCCAAGCTTAACTAGGGGAACATTGTTGAACATACGATCAGGGTTCATTATCAATTGACCATGTACAAGAGAGTACAGGTTGGATGTGACCAAGAAGAGATCAGAGGTTGATTTGACAGGTAAGAAACGAGCACGAGGTACGTTGACACCATGAGCGTTTCTAAAGTGCTTGATCGCAGCACCCACAGCAGTTTCCAATTGAATTACCTTTTCACCTTGAGGTGTTGTCTTGTGATTAACAATAATTTCCAAATCCATGGCCTCTTCGTCCATAACACGCTTAATGGCCTTCAAGTTGATCCACAAGTTGTTTGTGTTGAAGATTTTGAACTTTTTAACAGATTTGAAGTCTTCGACATGTTCATCAGGCACTTGAGCAATTTCCAAAAGGCGAATATGACCATCGTCATCAACAAGAGTACCACCCTTGATATCAGCCTTTGTCTTATCGGTTACTTCCATAATAAATTCAGCACCACTCTCGACCATGTGGTGAAGAATGTTGAGATCAACAGTAGCACCCAAGTTATCAACATTGGATACAAACAAATATTCCTTGCCTTGAGCAATCAATTGATCAAGTAGACCTGAGTTATAGATGGACTCGTACAAGTCACCGTGACCAGGAGGATACCTGTGACCGAGCAGGTTAGCAATGCAATTTCTCTTTCAATATCGACTTACCATTGTTCAATAGGGGAATCGGGGGAACGAGGTACAGGAAGCATAGATTCCTTATTGATACGGGGATGACGACTTTGATTGAAGGTGATGATATCAACATTATGACTAGCATACTTTTGAACAATACGCTTTGTGTCTTCATCCGTATTGAAAGAGTTCATAAGAATGAATGGTACACTGACATCATGCTTCTTGTTCAAGTACTGTTGAAATATTAGTTTACCCCAAAAAATCTTGTTTGTTTTTTTTTTTTTTTTTTTTTTTTTTTTTTTTTTTTTTTTTTTTTTCCCTTACCTCGATTTGTCGAACACTTAAATCCAAAAAGGTCATGCCGTCACGTACTTCGATAGCAGATTTAGGCCCAACACAGCCCATGGTAGTACCCAAACCACCATTTAGCTTCAAGACGGCCAACTTTTCGAGATCACCTGTTTGATTGCATTCAGATAGTTGAGCATAAGGAATGATTTGTTCACTGGAGGGTGTTTGGATCTTTTCCCAGTTCCTTTTTTTTGTTTTGTTTTAGCATAAAAACCAATACATCGTCAGATATACTTACAATTTCTTGCCCTTTGCCTTTTCGTCCAAGTAACGAGTAAAAAGCATATAGAAACCATCCATTTCTTGGGTGAAGTACTTGTAAATGTCAATACAACGTGCCCTTATCAGTGATATTAAAACCTTACCTTTCTTTCTTCTTCATTTTCGATTTGAGCACTAAGTTTGCTCAACTCTGATTTCATAGCTTTAGCAGCAGCAGCAGAGCTTGCACCTTGGAAATCCTAATGTAAAGGGTCAATGCACGTGTTTGTTGCCTTGACGCGTAACTTACAAGAGTAGAGAGTGTATGGGGATGGTGACGTTCGTTACCAACGGATACAGATGAGGGCTTTCTAGAGTAAGACATGGTTTAAATTGTTTGAAAAATGAGAGAAAGAAGAAGAAAAAGAGAGAATACGAAGATATTTATATTTAATAATGATGCGTACACTACAATTTAAATTCCGATGCAGCAAATTATTTTATGCTGTGAAGGTGAATAAATGAAGAGACCCATTGTTTGCTTTTTCCTTGCACATATTTTTTCCGTTTTAGTTTTGATCCGCTCAAGATGGATTTTTTTAAAGCTTACTTTCTATACATGTCTCATATCAAAATGACACTAAATAATAGCTATGATTTCATAGCATGAAGACGACAATGTGTGTGTGTGTATGTTTTGTCTACACCGATCGCAGAGGACTTTGAATCCTATTGGAACCGCCAGGAAAACAGTGGAAAAAATGAAGGACGGAATACACCGGGTGCATTACAATAGATAATATCGGATAAAAAACAAAGGGGGGTTTCCGCAACTGTAGGAATACGTTTATGCGAGCCATTTATTGTTGTTGATAATTTATATGTGTGTGGTATGCTATTTACAGTTATGAAGCTTGTTTTTCAATCTTTTCTAATAAAACATCCATTCTAGCTGCCATTTTTGGTTGACCTCTCTTTGTCTTTGAGAGCATCTTTCTTCTCTTTTCACTCCTTTCCTTATAATAAGCGTGTCTTTGTTCTTTTTGCTCTTTTAGTTTTTCCTCTTTCTCTCTTCTCTCCTGCTCACTCTCTCTTTTACGTTTTAAGCTTTCTTCCATCTGTGATTTGAAAGGATTTGGCTTATTTTGACGTTTGCCTTGTTCTTTTTCGTCCTCAGGTTTATGCAGTTCGACAACATTACCGTTTTCATCAATAGTTCGTTCTTGCATACCAAAAACCTACATGATCTAAGTTTCTACTTTTTCTCTCTTTGTCTTTGTTTTTACCTCTTTCACATAATCAGGTGTGTCATCCTTTTGTTGATTGAGTTCTTTATAGTATTGACTTTTAACTGTTGCTTTATGGATCAACTCTCTTTTTCTTTTAATTTCTAAACAAAGGGAGTTCAACATTATGTTTATTATTTAGCAAGAGTATTTACGTTTTCTTTGTAAGGGAGTCAAAGGCTTTCTATGTTTCTTGGGTGGCATCAGTATAATAGCAAAAACGAAAAAAAAGGTTGAGCCATAAGCCACTTTTCTTATGTTCTTAATCCATTCTCAGCTACCAAAAGTTCCATGTCAGCAAAGTCTCTTGTCATACTTGTCGCGTCCTGAGTCTGACGAAGGACGCAGATGATGAGGATAGACAATATACAAGCAATACAAGAGATAGTGTCTGACCAATATTTATAAATGTCTAATTCAATTGACTGTAAAGAAGAGGAAAGAAGATATCTACAAAAAAAGTTAACATTACATATGGTTCCTTTCTTATATCTTCCTTACTTGTATTCTAAAGGCAAGTTCAATTGAATCATCAATACTGAACTTAGAAAGTACATTCCCATCACTTGAGCTATGAGTAAAAGAATATTGTTTGTAGAGAATGTGATCTTGAGCAAGAATATCTCCAACAACTTTGATAAAAGCTTTAAAAAGCTACGAACAGAACTAAATACGATGATGCCAGCAAACCAAAAGCTCAATTGCTGTGACCAAAAGGTAGGATCAATATTATAGCCATCAAAATGACTAATAATCATCGATAGTGTTCGTGTGATCGGATCCATCGAACTTTGCCTTTGCAGCACAACACTCACCGCTGTCTATGATTATGTTCATAAAGATTATAAAGTTGCCCTCCTTCCTAATTCTCGATAACTTACCACAATAAACCTATAAACACAATAAATTGCAAATATCATATTCACCAAACTCCACACCTTCCCCTTCCATGTCTTGGCGTACTTTGTTCTTGCTCTACTTCGCTCAAGTTCTTCCAGGTCATTATTCATGCTCACTGCTAAGCCCTCTAACTGCTCAATCTCTGTCTGCAATAACTCCATTTCTTGATCTTTTCCTTTGCCAAATAGCGATGAAACAAATCGACCGATATAACCTGAAGTAGACTATGACAAGGAGTCAATGAGCTCTGTACAAATTTATAATTACGTCACTTACTGCTTGTTCAGTGGATGATTGACGTTCTTGTTGCTGCTTCATCCTGCCAAGTGCCATCTTTTTTTCTGCAATCATCTTGTTGGTTTGTGCATAAGCACGCTCAGCAATACGATAGTCATGTTCAGATACATGTCGCTGGTACCAAACAGTTAATGGGGCATTGGCCATACCAAATCCTGATAAGATCGATATGACTGTGACACCAATCATGCTTGTACGTATTATGCTTAACTCTATCATAGAGGACGTATCTATCATTTCCCGTTTAGTCTTTTCTCTTCCTTTCACTTGTTCATGTCACTTACTGATCGTCGTTGGTATGCCTATAAGCATATAAAGATAGCCACATGTTGTCACTGAGGCTATATAGGCTGCAGGTCTATGTTTCCAACCTATAAATAATATAAGAAACGCCTGCATCTTTATAAAACACGCGCACGCACCTTTGTTAACTTTCAAGAAAGTATAGACCTGACACCAAGGTACAAAGAGTGTGACGAGTGCTAAGAGCAAATATAGATTGAACTTCCAATAGAGGGATCTTACTCTAACATGTGCGTCTCATTAGCTTTTATAAGATATTCAATTGTTAAACAGTACGAATTAGAAAACGCTTTGGTTATTTCTCCAAACACAAGCAGAAATAGTGTACTTGAGCAACTGAATGTCAAGGAGAAGAGTAAATAAGCATAGTGTTCTGTGCTGTACTTTGTTGACAACAAATTAGGTGGTGTATGATTACGAATGAGTAGGCTCGTGAGTCTATTGGAGCCAATAGTCAGGAAAAGAACTTGAATGACAATAAAGATAACATATTCAAAGAATTTCTGCATGGTGTCTAAAAGAGGAAGGCTAAATTAGTTTACAGTGTTTTGCGTTTGAAAATAGAATTTTTTGTTTGGCCAATAGCTTTTTCTGAATTCAATAGATTTTTTTTTTTTTAAATCCTGTAGAAATTGTTGGCAAGCAGTAGAAAGTTTTAATTATTGGTAGAAATGTTTGACCATCAATATACACATCACAAAAACAATAGAAGAAAAAAAAATTACTGCAGTTCTAACAAACCAAGATTATATTCTTTCTATATACATATACTTTGTAAAAAATCTTCATGAGTGACGGATTCAACCTTGTTGTAACGGTAATAAAACAAAGAATAGAAAGACAATCAAAATATTAGGGAGTTTCAAAAACTTTTTTGAAAACTTCTGGATTTGAGTAATTTTTTTGACAGCCAATGAAATGCAATCTTTTTTAAAAAAAAAAAAATGTTGAGACCTCTTGTTATATGTGTCATTTTTATCTGCAACCAGTTTCATAGTAATAAATATCATGCTTTTACAGCAGGAACAATGATTGAACTGCTCGTGTTTTTATTGCAGCTATTATTTCAAGTTGTTATTTAATCTTTGAATAACATTTCATACGTTTCTTGGACTTGTTTTAATTTCTTCAAAAAAGAAAAATGGATAGAGTGCTTATCTGCATCATTAGGATTCTTTGCCAAGATTACAGCCTGTGTTGACTTGTAAATTTCGTTATGAAACTTGTTAATATTCGTTTGAAAATTCTTTTTAATATCACTATTGCTATCAGCTACAGATACATCTTCATCACTACAAGATGAAGATAAAGGTGATAAAGAAAATGATTCCGCAGAAGGTTCAACAATACCTTATGCTCTACTGACAACAACTTCCATGTCAATGTCATTATCATCAACACCAGTTTTCTCGACACTGCCGGTACTTTTGGGTTCAACTACACCATTGCCATTTTCCGCAAAATTGGCACTTATGGGCTTACTCTGGTTAACAAAAATAGGAATATGAGTACTAGCGGCAGCAGCAGAAGCAACAGCACAACGAGCAGAATTTTCTTGTTGTTGTTGGAAACCATTTTGAATTTTGAATTGATTGTTTTTGTTGCAAGAAAAAAAAAATATGAGCACTTTATACAGATCTGATTATTCCATTCGGATTCGGGTTTTTAGATCACAGTACCCTTATTGACTGATCAAAATAGATATAGACGCATAAGTTTATATCAAATTTATCACCAATATTAAACTGTTCTTACTTAACAGTGTACTGCACCCGCTTAGAGTAGTCTTCTTGATACATGTCTATTTTAATTAACCCATACTTGAAATATATCCGTTATGTATACAAGCACGTATTATAGATATTATAGCATAATTCAATTGGAGTATTACCTGCAGTACATGAGTCCGTCTATTCATGACAGATAAATGGCTGCTAATGGGAAAACATCTCTGCCATTTATTCGTCTATTTCTATCTCTACCACGCTCCGAGAAAGAGTAGATGTGTCTTATTTAAATTCAGTCAACTCACATATAAATCAGATAATATTTAGCAGTAGAGTAGTTCTTTTAGTTTATTTCCTTTGATCTCATTGATTCTCATTTGTTCCTTTTTGTTATTTTCATTCAAATATATCTAATTCAGCAAAATTGATAAAGAAAAAGTATAAATACGCCGTAATTTTATGTAGTTTTGAAAACCTTACTTGATTAATAAAAACCTGGAAAGAACATGAACTGTATTTTCTCTTGTTTATTTTTATTATTGATTTTTTTTATTTCACATATTTTTCTCTACTCAGTATATCGAATGAAGACAAACTGTAAGACTCCATAACACTAAAACTCAAAATATATTATTTTTGCCCATTATTAAAAAAAAGTACCAATTTATTTAAGCTTTTTTCGAAGATCACCACTATGGTGTAGCTAGACAAACAGGAAGCTCATCATCACTATCCTCCACATTCCCAAACTTTTGGCTGCTGATGAGTGTACTTGAATTCATTATCGCTAAAGTATTGCAAAGAAGAGACTTTACTTGAGAAACAAGCACAAGTAACTCGCCAAGTTTGCTTCCGATTGTTTCCTCCGTGGCAGGAAAAAATATCGGCGCAGTTTGTCTATAGCGACAGATGTAAGTTGATGGTCTATCCGATGTTATAGCACGGAACTTGAGACCTATTAATATTGCGAGATATAGAATAAATGTTATTGCCCTTTAGTGCAATTAAAGAGCGGTTTACATTACCCATCATTACAAACTCAACAATTACAAGGTCCATTCGGTGCTGGCGTATCGTTTTGGCTAGTTGCCAGAGTTGATATTTCATCATTTTTGGGCATTTAAGCCCTAGCTCTTTCATCTCTTTAGTACCTCCGTCACCAGCGTCCTCCTTGCCAACCTCAGCACAGTCAAGCTCACCCTGATTGAATTTGAATAAAAAGTCGGTTTTATGATCATGCTTTTTTCTTTCCTTATTTATCCTGCCTTGGTTTTGGCGACTACTGCTTGCACGGCTTTCTTTTTCTCTCCTAAGAAAGAATAAAATCATTAACAATAAAAAAAAAACACCTCTGTCATATTCAGTTCCTACATTCGCACGTCAATGCTGACATCGTCAAAAGCAGTGTCGACAAAGTACCAAATTCGACGAATTATATCTGCTTCCGATTGATCGGTCAATGGAATATAATGACTTTTGAAGAGTCGAAGAGCAGATTGCATTAATTGTTGTGCCCAATCCAGGTCAAACTCGCTATCGAAATCAAAGTGGTGTTTTCTAGTTTGTTTTATCAATTCATCCACTGTTTTCTATAAAGTATTATGAGGTTCAAGGGAGAAAATAGAACAAAATTAATAAATGAAATTATTAAATCTGTAAAAATGTTCAAGTAGTTTAACAGGGTATCAGAGCACGGTGGTAAAGGATTTGGATTTTTGCTGCGAATCTCTTTAAGCTCATCCGCGGTGAATCTTGATTTCCATACAGGGTCGTTAGGAGCAATTATGAAACTATGAGCATGACTATTATACTAAATGTGAGCACGTAAATATGTGTATTAGTTTTCAACTTACTGTTCATACTGACACTGGAGTCCAAATTAAAAAATCTCATCTTCAACCACCTTTCCAGTCTTTAATATCCATTTTTTCTGATCAGTCAAAGATGCATATGTGGCACGGAATTTGTTGATGAAGGCTGGCGTTAGAGGAACACTACTTGTGGATAAACTGCTATTTGATGTACTAATACTTTACTTTTTAAGTTATAAGTAAAATTTGGGAGGGACTGTTGTCATGGCAATCGAATGGAATACCCAAGTGGGCACTTAATCTTTTGATTTTATTGTGCCCGGAGCAGATCTATATGGGTCGGGGGAGGCTAAAAACCCTTTGGGGAAGAAGGTAAAAATGAATGGCGGGAGGTAGGGGAGAGAAGTGAATTCACAGGGAGGGGAGCAATGAGGTAAGCCAATCCAAGAATCTTTGCCCGAGATTTGGAGGCGGTGTTGGTGGGATCTTGTTGTGTTGTAAGTAATCAAGTTCGTAAAGGATCGTACAGATAATCGGCCAGGTTGGTCAATGTACACTCTTTTCCGAAATGAAAGTCGTGCTCTGCCGAAAATGAAATCAGTGACTGACAAAAATAGAAGTCGTGTTTTTGGCCAGAAATCAATTCAGATGCTGATAAATTGAAAGTCGTGTAGGAGAAAAAAAAAAGATGTCGTATAATACAGACATTGCTGAAGTGAGGGTGGAAGATATGGTGTAGAACTCTCCGAGCTGCGCTTTTTTATTTGAAAAATTTGAAAAATATATGAGAAAGAAACTTTTTACTAGGAATAAACAGTCTGATACGATAGATGAGCTTGATACTACGAAAATATTTTGGAAAAATAGCTCTTGAAAGAAATGGCGTTGGAAACACCTTGGAAACACCTTGGAAACACAATCGATGCATCTTGGAAACAACTTGGGAACTGATCATTTGCAACGATCATGAAATAAAAATCATGAAGACGAACCTTGGGTCAACATGCACGTCAGTGAGGGAGTTTTATTATTTGTAATGAGGATATAATTTGCGCTGTATTTTGAGAAGTTTTAGACTGAAGTTAAATGTTGATTTAAAAACAATTATAAGCCAAACTTTGACCTGTTCAACAATTGATGGTTATTTTTATCAGTATGAAAGTGGATCAATCAATGACTGCAAATTTGAAATACGCCTTTTTTTTTTGTCAAACAGAATTTTATTTGATAACAAGGAGTATGAGTATAACACACACATTTACAAACAAATAGGATACATATAACACCTCATTAAACCTCAATGCCGCCTAGTGTTCGAGGACGCA
>JAMYHX010000587.1:0-23495 GCA_025529335.1 Rhizopus sp. PT2906
CGTAGATGCTTCCGACTCAGGCTGGGGAATAAGTTTGGAATTAATAAGAACCCATGGCTTCGATAAATGTTAGGGAATTGAAGACGATTTTGTTTGCAATCAAGTAGATCGAGAGGCGTCTCGTTTCTCCATGATCTGATCAATGGCAGCCTGATCTCCTCCATGGTTTTTGATGCATTGGAGATCTTCAACGATTTCAGTAGCTGCTCTGGCTGCAAGTCTAAGTCTATCGGCATCCTTGTATCTTTGGGAAATGATTGAATAGGCATCCACTTTGTATCTCTTGAGGTAACTAACAAAGCTTTTGTTGATGACTTCTGATCTTGTCCATGATCCATCATTATAGAAGGGGATATCCCGTGCGTATCGTTTGATCGTGATACGCATGTCAGCCGAGGTAGTTTCTTCTATTTCAGATAAGATGCTGGAAGGGGGTTCACTGTTGTCGTCTCGCCTTCGTTCTGCTTCTTCTGTTCTAATCTTTGAAGCAAATTCATTGAGGAGTAATTCCAATTGTTCGTTGGTTTGTTGGTCTTATGCCGCATTTTCATTAATTGTGATATGCTCCATAGCTAGTTTCACGAATGCGCGGCTTAGAAAGCTATAAAGAGACATGGAATATAAAAAACTTTGATTTTATTGTTATTAATTTAAAACTACAAATAAAAAGCGCGGCTCAGAGAGCATTGACTACATCTGGAGTCGAAATGGAGGCAACTAAGGTTGAATTAGGAACGACATTCAACTTGTTCTTTTGTTACTTTGTTGACACATTGTCAAGACAGACTTCCAGTCTTGATGTTACAAACTGAGTTGGTCTGTCTGATTCAGCTGCTGCCGAACAACATGTATAGTAATATGGCAGACTTGTTTCTTATCATACAATTTGAAACGAGTAAAGCTTAAATTAAATTTAAACAAGTATACTATAGTTTATTGATATGTTAATAAGGGTATTTTGAGGGAAACTCGATAGCGGTATGAAAATTATATTTTATGTTTTTCGTTATTTATGTTATTTTCGCTTTTTCTTCCTTCAGCTTAAGCTTCAATGCCTTCTTCCTCACTGCTTCTTCTTCTCTTTCTTTTACTTGCTTCAATACTGAAACAAGGTAAAAACAACAGGTCTTTCACTGGTTCTACTTTTTTTTACGTCGGCAATCTCTTTTCTTACAAGCTTATTACTCTCCTCCATAATTAATTTTGCTTGGTAGACAACCTTTAATATTGTGAGGAGCTGATTAGATACGTCATCAACTTCCTCAGGCAAATCAATTGAGCTCAAAGGGGGTAATTCTTGTTACGTATCCTGCTGGTGAATCACAGAGAACCATGGTAAATTTGGTTTCTAAATAAAGAAAATTCATCATTATTAGCAAAGGGGTAAAGGACAATGACGCAATTGCAAATCTGTACTTACCATACAATAAATAGCCGACAAGAGTGAATTGACGAATTGAACTAGGTGCTGCTCTATATAAACTATACATCATATCTTTCAAGACTTTTGCCATTTTAAATGAACCGTCGTAGAGCTGCTTTGTATCATCGCCAAAGCAACCACACTCACAGCAGCCATACTCCAATCTTTGGCGAGTAAAGAGCAGATCGACGTTTTTTCCCGTATGTTGTATTCAGCTTTGTTATTAAAAAAAGGCTATTAAGTCGACAATTTGCGAATTACATTATGAAAAAAAAAAGCTGAATGTTGTTAAATTAGACGCGTGTTCATTTTATAGCGAGAGAGAATCTATTACTGCTATTTATACTATTGTCGTCACTGACATTATTTATGCTTATGTTATTATTGTTATACTAGTAGCTACTATAGTTATTGTTATTATAAGTTATTCTTATCAGATGCAATAGAGAAAAGTAGGATGTATGCTCTACTGTAAGCTTATACTCGAGTTATTATAATGATTTATATCAAACACGTCACCGTAAGCTTTCTCTCCATTTTTTCTTCAGCTGTTAATGTTTTACCAAGATTTCTACTAACACAAGAAGATTTGCTTGATTTCTCACCTCTAAACTATTAGAAACACAACCAATTCTATTAGTAATTAGAATTTTGGAAATAAACTGAAGGTTGTACTTTACCCGATACAATTTCTTTTAGAATCATCTAGGACGGTGTCGAGAAAAAACCAAATTCTGCGAAGCATATCGCCCTCAGTTTGATGGTTGAGTGGCAGTTATTGATATTTAAAAAGCTTGATATAATTAAGTACTGTATCTTTGGCCCATTCACAGGCAGTGGAATTAAATTCTTGTTTCAAATACTGTTTAAATGGGTCAGCATCGGGAGGCTTTCGAGCTTCAAGTATAAAATTATTTAATTCTGCTGGCAATGCTGGAAGATTCATTGTAATTCATCATTTCAGCAATATCTTGATCACTGAAATATTTCTTCCAACTTTCGTCGCCTAAATCGAGAACGAGAGAGTGCACTGGACTAAAAAACAAGTTTATAAGTATGTTGCGATAAAAAAAAACATTATTCGACACTTACTGCTCGAAATTACAAGCAAGTGCAAACTCTTTCATCTTTTTCTCTACGACCACACCAGAAGACAATTTCCACATTGTTGTATTTAAATCTTCATACAATTTTTTAATATAATCCTTGTCTAGAAAAGATAACTTTGGTTGCTTTGGAGCAGATGAGGCAGAAGAGGATGGATTTAATGATGATGAATTTTTAGAAACGCTAACGGTTTCATCATTTGTAAGAGGAAACACTCCAAAAGGTTGAATGATGGGATGAACAATACCCAGTCGCTTGTCATTAATTAGCATAGAGATATTTTCCCAATTTGGCTTAGTTTTATTCTAAAAAAATCAGGAACAAAAACAATTTTAATTTAAACACTAAACCTACATAGCTGATATTTGACTTGGAGAGCATTTGGGCAATTATTGTGCACCAACTAGATTTATAAATAAATAATGAAGTTTTATAATCATATGAAGATACATTGGTATCGGTCAATTGATCAGAAACTTTTGAAACGTTAATTAGCAAACCAGCTGCGCCTAACGAATGGATGGCAGCTTCTATTTCTATGATTAAGGCTGTTAATAGGTCGTTGCTAAGGATATTAGATTTGACTTCTTTGGCAGTAAACACTTGCTATCATCGTTTGATTCCCAAAAATCTTTACTTGAGGTTGGCTGTTCCTTTATTTGATTTTCACAAATAGAAAATAAGGTCACATTGCATATTACCTTGTTATGGCATAAATTGAGAATAAAATGATAAAAATCTTTTTGGTCCCATATAAAATACTGTATTTTTATTAATTATTGACATTAATTTTATAAAATGTTGTCATAAAATAAAAAAATTATTTGCGTAAAAAGACGACAAAGAAAAATATGGTTGAATAAAACGACATCATGTCAAAAGAGTTAATTTCAACTCCAAGACAGAGCCCATTTGTTAATATTCTTGGCGACGACGAATTTACATTTCATGCAACATGAATTTTGTTCTCACCATGGGTGTATTTATTTTCGATCACAGGCGAATTTACTTTCCGAAAAGAGTGTATATCCAGAACAACCCATGCGGTTATCGCATGTATCTTTTACTTTTTTTTCTTTGTCCTGGAAATCATACCACATCCGAAGTCCGACTGAAGTCAACTGGAATTGGGTTAGGCACGTCAAGCAATTACTTTTTTTGTAACCGACAATATCCACCAGCCGGACTGTATGGGAACTGGGTTCATAAAGAAACTGAAATACAAAGACTATTATTATCTAAGCTGTAATAATGAATGAGATTATAATACTAAATTCAACAATTTGTAGATATATATTTGTATACATATTCAATAGCTCTTCAATGCATCCGATTGGATAATGAGGGGATGAAAGAGGATCATACTGCTGCCATTACTTCTTTGGCTTACACTTAACGACAGCTTGTATTTATAAAGAATTAACTGATCGACCTATAGATACTTTATATTTTTAAGGTTATTCGGACCATCTATTTCTTATTACACAAATCCTTCAATGATTTCCACATTGATTACACCATACAAGTATGAACATGTAAGGTTCACTTATGATAGAGTCATTTGTTAAATAAAAAAAAAAAAAGAGAAATAGATGCAATTTTAATGCAGAGTGACTGTAGAAATAACGGCCTTTTTTTTTCCATGTGTACATGCGTAGAATGTGGTGCATCAGTTAAAAACCTCTTTACACAGTATAGCAAAGACAATATTCGACTGACTACTTGTGTAATTAAGTTGTCTAATGTTTATAATGACAACATTAACTCTTTGATTAGGAACAATGTAATCAGTTTGCAGACAAATACATTGAACATGACTTTGTTGTCATATTTATCGACATGCTTCTTCATAAACCACAAGTCTATCGCCATATATTATTCAACAGAATAACAGAGCAGGATAGAGTGGAAGTAAAGTAAAGAATGAAAGTCTTTATATTGTATTCACTTTTAGAAACATATAGCCACACGTATTTCGATTTGCTATTTTGCTTATTCTTTTTGAAGTGTGTATGTGTACATGTATATATATTTATGACTTTCAACATTGTATGCTCATATTTTTTGTAGATATCAAATGGTTTCGCTTAGAGAGACATTGTACAGAATATGACACAAGGTTCATTGAACAGCCATTATCTTTTCAATACTTGTACATCTTGGCATTATGTATTATGGGTAAATGAAGTATTATTATTATTATTATTATTATTGCATATATACTAAATATATATGTATATTTATAGAGTTTGCCATGTTTCATTTAGTCATTCATCTAATCATTTGGTTATCTTGTCTTTGGAAACAAGAAAAGAGAATCAGATACAATTATGTATCAATGGCTCTTATCATATCAAGCTTTGGTAAAATGTTACTAATCTTGATGGTCATTTGGGATTATAAGCAACTTGAATATTCATGGCTGGTTAGTATTATTGTAATGGCATCTAATATAGAAGCATTATCAGGTATATATAAATATATATAAACATATACACACATTAACCATTATTTAGTCTACTTGAATATGCCATATATTCAAACATCCATCATTATCATATTAGGGACACTAGGCAGAATACTTGGACAATTCTTATTCTTATATATTACTTATTTTAGCACTAGTTCAAAAAGCGTTTATTATTTTACTAAAGCTGGATGGATCAATTTATAAAAATGGACTGCATATAAAATAAAAAAAAAAAAAGAACTCAACTCAAATTAATTGATTTGAAATGATAATCTACAAAAGAGCCATGAAAGGTCAATGGATTGAATTCACCAATTTCGAACTTGGCTATTTCTGTCATATCTTTAGCATCGATCACAACAAGGTAACAACACTTTGCATGGTTAGCTAAACTGATCAAGACACCATCATCTTCATGCTCAGAATTTGGATGTGGCACAAAGATAGGCTCAGAGCAGCTGTAACCTCTTTCACAATATCGGAGTATGGGTCCATCGTTCATGTTTACCTTGACCAGTGCAATCGTAGAATAATCTCCAAACATTAATTGACAGCCATAGACAAAGCCATAAGGTTTGCTAGCGTATTGCTGATGAATGCGAGGGAATTCAACATTGGTGGCCAATGTGTCTACAGAGACGAGCTTCTGCTGGGGCAAGTTAATCGTATGTCTTACAAGATCGCCAAAATCGACTTGTTGCTGAGGGGGATAGGTGAAGCCATTGAACTTGGTCGTTTCCTTCTCCAAATCTTTTACAGCCACACCACCAAAATTACGCACCTGATAGATGATATCACCATCGGCAAAGGCGGAACAGTCAAGATGAAGAATCGTGTCCCCGTTAGGATCTTTACTTTCGAATGCATTGGCTGTGTGGAAAGTGAAAAATTCGGGGGCAGGGATTGATGCGATGTGACCATTCTGTCCAGGGTAGTCTAGGTTTCGACGGATAATGTGAAAGTACGTAGGTGTGTTTTCGAGCCATTTCATACATGAGACAGCAGTTCCTTGAAGAAGCATGTTTACTGCTTTGTCCTTGTACACCAATGGTGATTCGGGCAGAATAACATAATTCTTGGTCAGATAGAAGGAGTGTATGTAGGGCGTATTGACCCTTGTTTGCTTGCTATCGCGTCTACGAGTAATGTTGGCCAGGATGGTCGTACTGCCGTCTTTTAAGGTCTTGAAGACAGTGATTCTAGCAACAGGAGCAAGATGCATAGAAAAATTGAAAATTTCTCCTGTTTCTGGGTCCAATTGATGATGAGCAGCAGAGAACATGCCATCTAATTCAGCATTGTAGGTTCCATAGTTAAAGATACGCTCGGGTACTATTTTTTGCATAGGAGATTATCAATCACAAGCTTTTCCTCTTTCCCCCCCATTTGAACTTACCAAGTGTCTCCGCATGGATTTTTTGAAGTAAATTTGCATCCGTTTTCGCGACCAAGACTTTCTCAGACAGTGTATTATCTTTATTCCAACGAACAGGTAGCGGAAAATTGGGTGTAGGCGTCACTGCAACAGAGAGTCCATCAGGCTTGCTTCTATTTCTTGGTGTAGGGCGAATAATATAGTTATCGACTCTTGAAAGAAAACTTCTTATCCAACTAAAGAACGACAGATCAGGAAGATGGCCAAAGAAGACGAGTCCTATACGAGAGCCTGCTTTGATGTTTTCTCTTAAAGAGTTGGCAGTGCATCGAGAATTATACGTGACTTGCTGTGTATCGCCCTTGATGACAACACGATGAACCACAGGCAAACCATCAAATGCATGACGAATGCTGTATGTAGTTCCATTATTCTGCTTGATATTAAATATACCAGGGCCTGAAATATCATGATAAATAGGTCAAACACAAACATACGATTTATCATTTCTTACCAATACGATACATGATGCCATTCAGCCATATGGGGAGCTTACCACTGACGCACTTTAAATCAATTGGTTCTTGACATTCAAGTGTGTTCTCCATGCAATTGGATATTTGCATAGCAAGAAACTTTTTGTAGTCTTGTGTATAGCTCTTGTAGAGTAAATACAGAATAAACCCTCCAGGCAAAAGAAGAAAGGTAACCAAAGCCATGACAAACATGAGAGAAAAAACCAATCAAAGAATAAAAGAAAGAAGAGAAAGATAAACTAAGTGACCTCCTGTTTTTTATAAGCATTTCATTATTCTTTTTTTTTTTCATGCGCATTGAACGATTATTTCCTTTTTGGTATTTTTTTCACCGTAACTGTCTACGAACTTGATTTTGTATGACAAATAAGATGTACAGTATTTCCAGAAAGTAATGTCGCAAAAATTGAATTTTTACAATATAAATATACAGGAATGCGACATCTTGGCGCGACATTGATTTTTAAAAACACTGTATATGCTGAACTTTTGGGGAATAATGTATATCATACTTTCTTTCTTTGTACAAGTTGTCAATTGTTAGAAAAGAGAGGAATATTTTTGCATTAAAAATGGATGCTTTTCTATATCGAACTTCAAAAGTCATCTATAGACAACATCAAGTCTGTTGAGCGAAAGAGCCATAGCTGCTGTTTCTCTGCACACATTTCCCTGTCAAGGTTGTCATCACAATATATCATGAATCCTGAGAAAAAACAAAAAAAAAAAAAACAAAATGGCCTAGAACGAAGTAGTGTTTCATCCCAGAAAAATTCATAGATCAAGAAAGTGTGGTCTTTCTCTCTTTCTATCTCTCTTTATGAGTTAAGGGGGGCACCAATAAAGGATCCAGATTATAAGGAAAACTGTATATCACATCCATTTCTATATATGAAAATACTTGAATATATGCTTAGGATGAGGCAAAACAAACTTTATAAAAAAACAAAGAGAGAAAGGGAAACAGAGAACAGGAAAACGTGCGTGCACGCGTGGCGCGCGCGTGTGTGTATATATGACTTGAGAGTTTCAGCAAGTTCAATTTTCAACAAATTCCTGAGTTGTCAGGCACTATGCCAAGTTGAAAGAAAGAGAGAGAAAAAAATAATTTCCTTTTGCCCTTTCATCTTTATTCATTGTTATCTTTGCTTTACTTTTAATCATGAATAAGATAGCACCTTATAATGCTGTTAAGCATCCTTCATTCCTTAGACCGCAACCTCAAAAGAATGTGACCACCTTAATTCACTTCTGGAACACCAAATGTGGACAAGGAATTCCCAACGATGACAAGCGAGATAAGACAGGAAATTTAGAGGACACAAAGCCAAGTAGAAAAGATGATCAAGCCCTGACTGATAACATGGCCAGTTCTCTCTTTTGCACATTGACCGATTCGGACTTTTTCTGTGGCCTCTTCGATGAGATGGATCGTCTTGGAGGTGATATTGCCGCTTCTTTGGAACAGGACAGTCAAAGCAAGTCGTTGCATTGTGATGCAGATAGCTTGGTAGCCAGCGAACAAGAAAGTAGCGATATTGACAAGGAGATCAGCGGTGATTTTTCGTCTGCTATAGATGAGGCTCTTCCCGAGGCATCTTCTCCCGCTCCACAGGTTCCTCCTAAGGCGAGATGCATTAGCCTGGGTAAATCATTGAAGAAACCGTTCGTCAAGCTTTACAAGAAGGTAAAGAACGTGTTTGCAAAGCGTTTGATCAAGAAAAACTCCATCGAATTCGTTGCCAATAAAGACTGCACAAGTGATCCCGTAAGAGAGAGAAAGATGGGATATAAACTCTTTTGTTGACAATTTTCTATCTATAGGTCCCATCCTTGATATCGCATACCAGTAATAATGAAGAAGTATGTTCTGGCGAACAAAGTGCTTGTAGTCAAGAAGAACTGCCAACACCCAAGGAGACGTCCTTCAGCCAGTTCTTTAATGAAGGCGTGAATGACGAGAAGTCCTCTTTGCTTGGTGAATCTGAGTCATGCCCACAAGTGAATTTGACCTCGTACTTGGTTGATCCTGTTCAAGCCAAAGTAGGTGGCGGTAACTTGGGCACTGATATTAGCGAGCTGTATTCACCACACAGCCAGATAAAATATATCAACTCTTCAGGGTGTTCACCAAGTGATTACATGAACTGGTTTTCTATTGATGCGCTGCTGGACAATTTACGCAGAATGTCGGAAGAGTTTCAAAGGCAAGATTTCAGCAGCGGTAGCTGTACGATCAGTAGCAATAATGGCAGCATTGGCTACTATGACATTCCGTTGAAACAATTGTCTGACAAGCATAATGTCATGTCATCTACGTGGAGTCGACCTTCTTCACAGATGATCCTCAAACAACACACAAGCATCCATCAAGTTCGCTCTTGTATCACTCACAGCCAGACAGAGACTGATCTTGAGTTTCAGGACCCTGTTCCTTATGTGAAAATCAACATGCAGCATCACGATATTTCTTCAAGGAAATACAAGCTTCCAGAGATTGTTCTTGAAGATAGATTGCTTTACAAACGATCTGTCTCTGCGTACTCTGGCTTGAAAGATTACGACCTAGCATGGCAAAGCACCTTTCACAAAGAGCAACAAGACATAGACAAGCTTCAGATGACCCTACAAAGGTCAATATATATATATATACATATATAAAAGAGCATCGTTGCTAATAATTACATGTACATGTAGTGTTTCTTGCGCACTTTATGAAATGATCCAGGCCAACCATCAGTATGGCCAATTTGAATGTGATCCTCTGTTTCTTTGCTACACTGATGACTGGCAGACGGAACCCGAGACAGAATGGGTAGATATTTTTAGAGAGATGGCGATCATGTTTGAAAGGGTTGAGGTGAGACAATGTGTGTGTATGCATGCAGGGGCTATTCTAACATCCTTTTCTTCCAGCTAACATCAGAACACGCCATCATTCTATTCATCTATACCAAGCGAATGATAGATAATTCTGGTCAGCACCTTTTTGATGGTAATTGGCAAAGTATTCTGATGATCTCACTCTTGACTGCATTCAAAGTTTGGCAAGACTATTCAGTCTACAACTCTGACTACTTGCAGATTTTTCCTAACCTCTCTGTTGAAACGATGTATGATAAAGAAAAAGAATATATATTCATTTCAAAATACTGAATCTTTCTTTATTTTATCTTGTACAGAAATCAGATGGAGGTGCAATTCTTAAAATACCTCGGCTGGAACGTGAATGTTGCATGCTCAGAGTTTGCAATGACTTATTTTCATCTAAGGCAATATTTAATATAATTAATAAATAGAGACTCTTTTTTATGTAGCATTAAAGAGTTTACAGTGAATAAGCAATAAAAAGAAATTGCATGCTTCTGCTTGTTTTGACCATAATGACGTTCATGTAGCGAACATAGACAGACTCAGTTGCATATGCACTTAAAAGGCACCCCTTTTTTTTTCTCATTAAAAGAACAAGCCTCCAAGCAAGAGGATCTGATTACCGCTAAAGTCAACCAAACACTCTATTGTTGTAAGCTCATTTGAAAGATGGTGTGTTTAAAATGTATAAGAATCATATGCTCATCTCTTTTATCTGACCTCAGGTAGATGTTGCATTGTTTGGATCATTAGCATAAGAATTATCAATGATTGATAAACAGCGATCTGTGAAAAATGGCTCAGATGCAACTAGAGGATTTAATAGAATTGTAATGATTCGCCTGATACTATCTTTACAAAAGATAAAGCATTATGATGCCCATGGAGCGCAAAAATAGGAAAACATGCCTGAAAGCCGGCTATCTATTACATGTTTGTGATATTGTTGAACAAATGGTTTTACTTCAGAAACATAAGAATACAAGATAGAGCAAGTGATTTATGAAAAGAGAAAAGGAAGAGATTGATTTTAAATACAAGAATAAATGCTGTTAGATATAAAGCATAATCAACTACTATCGACTACAAATGCTATGAATCAGTGTTGTGAGTTTAATACAAAGTACTATGTTAAGATTTAAGATGTCTGTGGATTGTGTACGAAATATTTGTTGATTATTTGATGTCAAAGGTTATAATCTTGGTTTGTAGTGAGAGTATAGTAGAGGTACTTCAGAGCAGTATATCTCGTATGGTTACTGACCATATTAATTATACCTTCTAGAGCCTCTCTCAACACACCTTTCTTTTTTGCGTACTGGAAGGTTTTAAGGCTAGTTTGAAGAACAGGATCATCAACGGTCGAAAAATTGATTTTAACTTCTTTTGACTCATCCATCTATTCGTCTCCCACAAGAGACTTCTCATTATATGATTCATACTGACATCAATCCGCCTCATAACTCTCCTCTTCGTCTATATTGCTAGTGTCAGCCATGCCATTAACTTCTTTGTTGTTTGTTTCGAATATGTTATCCAGGGGCATAACATCTTCATTATACTCACGTGTACTATTGTGAGTTTAGAAAAGAGGCCCATTTCAAATTAGTTAAAATACAAAGCATATTTCTAATTCTACCTCAATGACGCTTCCTGGGCCCAAGTGATTAAGGAATTCATTCGAATAATGAAAAGCTTTTGCAGCTTTACTGTTCACATTGCCTTTTATTTAAAATTGCTTCATTTTCATCCAGCAGTTTTCCCTAAAATCACCATATGCTAATCAGCTGTTTGTTTGGTGTGTGGTTAGACTGAGAGTATATACAAGTCATGTAAGAAGAAGATGAACACGATGGTTTTCGCTTGCGCATAGCTTTTCTCCTTCTTTTCTACACGTACCTGAAAATAGGCTAAATAATTTAAATACGATGTCATCATAATTATGCGTGTTCTTGCATCTTTGTTAATCAACTGACAACATAAAATTAGAATAAATAAGATAAATAGCAGCATTTCTCTTTCTTCTTGAAAAGAAACAATCTATGATGGTTGACAAGCTTTGCTGGACAGCATCATAGGCAATGGGTAGAGGTAGCGCACGTATTATTAGTCTAAACTCTGGTGTATGTAGTATTTATTTTTCCCTTACTATTAAATATCTGTTTAACATGGTTTAAACCAAAATGTCAAGTCCTTCTCGTTGGAAGCCAGCTGAGCAGTCTGAGCAGCAGCGAGCTCAAATAAATCCTTTCTCGCTGTGGGCAGATGCGCCCTACCACATTGTCAAATTACCTGACCAGTGTGGGGCGTATGTTCACTTTGTTAATGAAGTGGACGCCGCCACATTCTTTTGGAGGTACGCCCTCCAAAGGCGCGTGATTTGCGCCTCGTTGGCATCTGTGGGCTTCCGGTCATCCTTAGGCTATGGCGTCCCCACCGACTACGTAAGTATATTTCATATAAAGAAGTAATTGTATTCTCACTTTTTGACATATTCATAGAACACGGTGGGGATGAAAAGTCACCCTGACTCCTCCTTCTGCGAATGCGCACTGGAAGACGAGCAGCAGCCAGAAGCAACCAGCAGCAGCAACAACAACAGCACCAGCATCACGATAAGATTTATAAAAAAAAAATATGATAATCTACGCTTATACGTTCTTAATTTCTAGGGTCAAAGATTGACTGGACCATCTGAAGAGAGCCCGTGATGGCTTGGACCAGGAGATTGCTGAGATGGATGCAAGACGGGGCCTTTTGGTCCAAAAGAGAAGACGGCTGAACCGCCTTATAGAAGAAGAATAAATTGCATGTTTGTTGTTTATTTTGTAAAATAGACAACATTTGTTATTTCGTCAAAGAAACTTGGAAGGTGGAAATTATGAATAAATAAGAAGAAGTGGCGTCACATATTGAAAAGTTTTGTTGGGCTTCATCATAGGTATTGTGTAGAGGTAGCGCCCGTAGCATTAGTCCATTTTCTGGTGCATTTTCTGGTGCATGTAATGTTCATAAAGAATCCATAGGCAAGTTGAAGCAACCACTAAAGTTGTCACTAAATGTATCACTCTATAGTTTGACAAGCGCTAGATTGAATATCATGTGTAGTTTAGTCAAACGGTGAAGTGGATAGCGAAGCGATTAACAAAAGGCTATAGGAGACTGTTAACATATCAATAGTGTTCTATGAATTGAGCGTGTAGACTAGTTCTTTATATCACTTGTTTGATCGTGTAGTTTATATGTCAACAAAATTAACTCCAAAAATGATTTAACAGAGAGAAAGATAACAAAATAGATGTAGTTCATTCTTTGCACTGCGAGTCAATTTGTACTTCCAACAAAAGAGATACAACATTAAAATACAAATAATAATAATAACCATTTCTTTAAGCTCAAACGGACTTGCACTGACTTATTCAGAACGAGAAGGTTGACTGTTGAAGGTTGGAATTAGCAACATGGTTGAGATTGCATTTCGAAGTGGGAGAGATCCGAACAGTGCAGATTTCATGAATAGATTCAGGTACTCTCCATTGTGATAACAGCGAGGTCGGGGCCTGGATCGATATGCAGTGAAGCAACATTTATCTTCAATCTTCAAAAAGGAAGAAACGCCAAAACCTACTTGGACTATGCCTTTAACTTTTTCATCGTCTTTAAATCAGCAGTTTAAGTTTATTTAAATTAAAAGGATGAAAGAAGCAGTAATAATAGTAGAAATAATAAAATATTCAAAATGTTTGGTTTGAAGAACAATAACTATGTAACTTTGGTTTTAGCTGATTTAATTCATCTGCAGCTCCACGATGCGATTGGATATAATCAAGTGTTTCCTTTGCCAAACGAAGTAAAGCGGCTTTAGAGTTCATTGGGTCTTCTTCAATTTCTTCACCGTTCGCCGAAGAGCAGTCATGATCAATGTCTTCTTCTTCTGTTTCATAGTAAAAGCTTGAAGGATTAATAATTTCTCTTTGCTCAGATTCCATAACCCAAGGTTCATGGGTGTCATATACCTTAATAACTGAAGTGGACGAGGAGTGTGTAGGCATGATCTGATTCAGAGTAATCTTTTGTGATGCTATTGGAAGCAGCGTAGTGGCATTAGTCGTGACAGAGGGAATTTCAGGGCTTTTCATAGTTTTGGGATCATCGAGTCCTAAATCTAGAGTGACCTCGTCCTTTTCGACCATCTTCTTCACAGCCTTCTGCTTCGGTATGACTTTAGATGTCTCTTGTAAGCATTTCATGTTGTTGATAAGCGAGTTTTGTAAGTGAATCAACATGGGGCTATCCAAAATCTCTTTACTACAGCAGATAATAAACGTGTCAACCTTGCTTTGACAGGCCAGGTACAAGTCTTCCAAAGACTTGACTTGATGAATGGATAAGGTAACCGACCCAGATTGAAACACGATTTGTACAACCGAGAAGCAGCAACAGTTTTTTGGCAACTGTATGAACTGAAACTTGAATTCCTTTGGCTTCTGATACCTGATGACCGATGATGAACCAGCACAATCGGTATGAATTGCCCTCCGTTTTAATTGCTCCAATGGGTTGCGAAACCAATTACTGAGCATTGGAGATCGACCCATATAGCTACTGGTAGGTGTCGAACTAGAGGGTCGTAAGATAATATTTACAGGTGAAGGTGGACTATTTACATGCGTTGATTTGCCCCAGGATCTTGAAAAGAATGAGCTGCTGGTAGGTAAAGCTAAGAACAGACCCTTTTTCTCTTCTTGCATTGATGAGAAAGGTGAGTGCGATTTAAATGAAGGCTTTGGTTGAGACATGATGAATACAAATTTACATAGACATAAAGCAAAAGAAAGAGAGATCGCTTTATTCTGACAAACAATGGGCTTCAAATTTAAAGCACAACAAAAAAAGTCTCATGACATTTTTGACCCGATCCTTGTTCTCGCTTTCTTTCCAATGCCTAATTATCATTCAATTAGACTTTTTATTCTTGTATTGTCTTTATTGAGGATTAGTATTAGGTGTTACTTACTAACCATAGTATGCTTATTATTGATTGAGGTTAATAGAGAGTAGGAAAATAAGGACAAGCTCTTAAAGTGTGCGTCAAGTTAAAAATAGTGGCACCACTATATTTTATCTATTCGGAAATATACAAATATATGTAAACTTAAACACTTGTTTATCTTCATTAAACATACCCCATGGGTCATGTATGCTCCAATAGAAAGCCTCAGGTTGTATATTACCTTAAACTTCAAAGGGCAACTAAACTCATGAAGTGCGCTTTTAACAAATGTACTTAAAGCATGACAACTATAATCCAGAGCATCAATACCAATCCTCATTGGTAATAATCTTTTATACAAGTGACAAATTTGGTACAAACAGTTTTTTTTTTTTTTTTTTTTTTTTAGAAAGCATAAGACTTTTGAATAATACTGTATTTCCACCGTCAATTGGACAAATTTTTTTTATATGGAGCCGTAGCTCAGGTTTATTAAAGTGATGATATGATCAGTCACAAAGTGTTTTTGGGTTTTTAAATTTTTTTGATGTTTTTGGGAAGATTATAATATTAGATAAAGGAAAGGACGAAAGAAAAGAGAGAAAAAAACATATATGTAAGGTAATATGCGAGTATTAGTCAATTGAAAAGAACGGAAGAGCTCTATGTGCTTGTCCTTGTTTGACGCAGTTTTCTTGGACAGCAATAGAGATCGACCTGCAAATATTTTGTGTGACTGGAGAAGCTACAAAAGGAATGCCATTGAAAACAAACAGCCAGTGTGAGCGCCATATTCCCAATAACGCTAAACCGAAAATCACCTCAGGATCCAGCAGGCGAAAAGGAATCAAGACGAGGAAACTGTAGTTGGTGCAGTGCAGAGCGAACATGGTCTACGCTAAAGGTATGTTCTCCAAAGTAAGTGTGTCATATAGAAGTTCACACGGTTAATTTGTCAGGACACAAAAACAGGAAATGATCCATAGATTCGCTGGGATGATGACAAAGCGGACATGACTCAGGCCAAGCGGACGGGATCAATCGATGTAGAAGAGAACGGTGAGGCAGTTTGTCATGTAATAGGCGGAACCACACGTTACGACCTGAGTGAGGAAGAGAAATGTCCCAAAAGTGTGTCCAACAGCGAGGTCGTAAACGTGTTGAGCCAGGATGTAGTTTGGAGTCACGGGCACAGAAAACACGAAATCCTTTGGAATTGAGAGGATGAGCAGATTCTTTCTGGATTAGGGATAATGACTCCAGAAAAGGATCAGCGTCAACACCATGGGACATGTTTGCTTCAAATGGATCTGTGATATTGGTAGCGTATTGAGGAGGAATGAACGGTCGAATTAGGAAATTCGACAGGAATATGTCATCGTGTTTGACTAGTCGAAGAAACTTGCGTGCAAGGATTGGAGAGACATCCAGTTCAGAATTGATTTTGGCCCGGAGACAGCCGGTACATATAATAATTTTCTTACATAACTAACTGTATGATTCTTTATATTCTCTCTCCTTTTGGTACTTATTACTCTCATTTGTATGCCGCCTCCTTTTATGTATTTTATTTTTAATCTTTGCGTAAATACTTTTCTTAATATGCGCCAATTATTTTTTTTCATGCACGTCATAATTTTATCCTCTTTATGAAATTTATTTTTAATAAAACAGTAAAATACAGTTACAAGCAAGTTAATCAATAACTACATATTTTCAATGAGCGCACCTATTTTCTATCATTATTATCCTTCTGGTGAATTTGTCAGGGATGGACCAGATGATGTAGAATCTGAATATCAGCTTAAAGTTAATGAAGGAGGAGCAACTATTAAAACAATATATTAAATCGATAATCTCTCTGATATTTCCGAGTCGTCTGATGAAGAAGAGAATGAAATACTAGCTACAATCAGCGCTATGGAGGATTTTGACTTGGATGGTGTACCCTTGCCTGAAATGATTTGGACACCAATCAAATATAGACCTTCTCAAGTCGCCCAATTTATTTCTTTGATGCAAAACAAAAATTACAAGCTCGCAAAGGCTGCGAAAGAAACTGGTATTGCGTATGCTGCTGCTTATAAGTTTTATAAGCAATGGAAAGAAAATGAGGGAACAGTACTACCCAGTTATAAATTAGCATCAGAACTTAAAACAAAAAGGAACAACGTCAAGATCACAGACGAGCAATCGGAATTTATAGAGGATTACGTCGAGGCACACCCAACCTGTATCGTAAAAGATATCATGGAGCAACTCTCTGCTAAATTTGGTGATCTATCAGTTAACAGCTCTACTGTTTACCGCCACATTACCAAAAAAAAAAAATTGGAGTTCACACTCCTACTCAACCTAGGATAGTAGCTCGCAACTCTGAAGATACAAAGGAACAGAAGAAGACAGTTTGTTAAATATCTTTGTGACAACAACATGGATTTTAAAAGAAAGTGCGTTTTTATTAATGAAAGCGGATTCAAAAAGAATATGGTCTAAGAAGGGCACACCTTCAGAAGTGGAAGTTCAATCAGAAGGTACTCATTTGAGTATTCTTGGCTATATGTCTGTTTATGGATAGATTGCACTTTCTCAGCAAGTTCCAAAACCAAATGGTAGAAAAATTTAAAAGATAGTTGGTACCAAGAGAGGTTTACCACGCGGGACCAACTCAAGTCATTTTTTACTGTTTATTGAAGAAATGGAATAAATTAGGGCTAGAAAATATGTATATTGTGATGGACAACGCTGCGATTCACAAGACACCTAACATCCTCCGAGCGTTCCATGAACATGGCCACACTCCCCTGTTCTTGCCTCCCTATTCTCCGATGCTGAACCCTATTGATGAATGCTGGGCAAAAATCAAGCAAGCTCGCAAGACGCCTTTAGCAAAGAGCGAAATTATAGCTGAGTGTATTGAATAGTGATGCGATTGGTGTAAGTTACTACAAAGATGGGGATGTGGGCTTGTAGCTTTGAGCAGGTAAGGTCGCTTCAGCACACTCCTTATTGTTAGCGGTTGTAACTAGTTTGGCCCACTATTTGAAAGAGCCACACGACATGAGGTAAAGCAAACCATTAATCAATAAGTGACATTTACATTTTTATAAAGCCAGCTTTTCAAGACGAGGGCCAAATTAGATACAGTCCATTAAAGGGAGAAGCGTTTCAGCTAAAGAAAATAAAGCACTTAATAAAATCGGGTATCGTGATCAAGTCAGTTTAATACTTCCCTCTAAGAATATGACAAAGGAGAAAGAAAGCTCCCTGCGGCCCTATCCAAATATGTTGAAAGATGAATAGAGACGTAATCATTCAGCGCCCATGGTTAATGGGTAGCGTGAAATCTAATCCATTAAGGCGGGAATGACTTAGCAGAGTGCACAGAAACTATTTCAAACTGCCATCCGTGTTGAAGATACGCAATTTTATAGTAATCACGTTATTATTGTTTCCCCAAGGAGTCTGCTTTGTTGAAAGCTACAAATTTTTAAAACGCGATTATTCATCAATTCTTTGCTTTAAAAGCTTTAATGTTTTGTGATTACCTGTTTGTATTATATGTTTGCCCAGATAAAACCCGTGCACAACAAGGCCAACACGAGAATCAACTCTATAATGTTGTTATTAATAGGAACCACAAATATAAAATAACAGCATTTATATTTTGTAGACATTTACCCTGATTTTTAAACACCCAAATTCAGTGAGACCAAAAGCTGTGTTTTTATTCAAAAAAAATAGAGACAAGAGTCGGAAAATAACCCTTTTACATTGTAACTCTAACGACGCTGAAAATGGCAACTCTGTACCACTCAACCCTGACAACCTTAGTTGTTAAATTAACTTTAGTTAATTTATCAACTAAGGTTAATTTATCAACAGCAGTTGATTTTAAGAAAAGGAAACGCCAAAAAAAAAAGAAGTATAAAAGCTCAAGACTCTCTCTGTCAAAAAAAAAAAAACAATCAATTCACCTTTTATTTTATTTTATCTTTTACAATAAACAGGCAACCTTTTGGTTATAAAAGTTCCTGATCTCTTCTTTTCTTTATTTTTACTTCTTATAACAAAGTCTGATCAACTCTACAAGATCTGGTGGTCACTTTGAACATATTTATCACATAATTCAAGAAAAACTCTCTTAACAATATCACTTCACTCTACAAGGGTAGAAAAATAACATTTGGTGGTCACTACGAACACATTTATCACATAATTCAAGAAAAACTCTCTTAACAATATCACTTCACTCTACAAGGGTAGAAAAATAACAGCATTATGAATAGTATAAAAGGATGAAATCATTTTATTGAAAATAAAGAACATTGAATTATTACCAAGATAATCAATCAACCAATTTCCTTTTTTTTAATTCTTTATAAACAGGATCAAACTTTTGTTATAAAAGTTCCTGATCTCTTCTTTTTATCTTTTACTTTATTTTACACTTTACAGTTTGATCAACTTTAAAAGATCTGGTGGTCACTTCAAGCACCTAAACTTATATAATCTCAAGAAAACTCTTTATATTAACAACAACCTCTACAACTTCTAAGAAAAATTACAGTATAAATATTCCCGAATCATTTTGAAATAAACGATATCTTGTTGTGTTTGAGTTTTTGGATAGATTTAAACAAAGTAGAAAATACGATGAGACTGTGGTGTATCTTTATTCAGAATAAAGTAAAGAGAAAAGAGATGATAGCACAATCTATAATCATATATTAAGAAGCTGAGATATTTAAATTGAGTTGACTATATTCGATTAAGGTGTAACAGATCTTATAGTAGCATTGGGTTCAACTCTAGATATTGTATTTAAGCACTGAATAGTAGCGTGGATACTACATATCTTAAGAATCAACCTTCTGATCACAATAGCTTCTACTTTATTTTATACCTAAAGCACTTATTGCTTAAATAACTTCTTTATTTTATCTTTTACAATGAACAAGAAATCTTTTGGTTATAAAGGTTCCTGATCTCTTTTCGTTTCGTTTCTTATATTTACCTTTTTCTTTTACTTTACTTTTTAACAAAGTCTGACCAACTTTACAAGATCTGGTGGTCACTTTAAGCACTTTTATCATATAACTCAAGAAAAAACTTTCTTACTTAACAGCCTCACCTCACGCTACAACAGAAAAATAATAATAGCATTGTAATGAAGAAGTTTAGGAGGACGTCTCTAACAGCACTGCTGTAACGAGAATGGAATTGAAAACCGGCGAGCTACATGACCCTCACGAAATTCATGAGACAGACGAACATCACGATCTGTACGAAGTTCATTCCCCTCAAGAAGTTCAAACAAGCCAACCTCAATTATTTTTAGTATTGTAACTACTGTAACTAAGATTTAGGAGTTTTTCCTGATAGCGCCATTAACCCTCATCATGAGGATTAACACTGTCAACCCACACAGTGTTATGACACAGTGTGTCTGCATTATGTCAGTTATAGTGTCAAGGACGCTCTCCTTATTTTTTTAACGATATAAACATCCTTATAATTTTGAATAAAGAATCAAATAGTTTAATCAGATTAATCAATCTATAGTATTATTCTCACTCCAATTATCTTAAAAGGTATAAATAATCCAGAATATTTTGTATAAAGGAAATATAATATTCAGATCATGAAAAGCATTTATTTTATATCTAAAGCATTTACTACTTAGCAGTTGTTTCATTTTACTTTATCTCGTAAACCTTAGCACTATATTTCTCAATATTTACTCTTAATAATTTATAATGACACTTTTCCCTTATTAAACGCACTCACTCGCAATGATCTTTTTTAAAGTAAATTATTCCTTTATTAATATTATAAATGCTTTCTTGAAAAAATTCATAACCTCTTTTTTATTTCTCTCCTTTATTTAATTTTTAAATGCTTTAGACATCAACTTCATATTACTGATCGGATTAATCTTTGAATATTTTAGTTTTAACTCAATTACTTTGTTTTTACACTAACAGATAAAAAAATAGTTGAATTATAAAGATCTGGTGGTCGTTATCAAAAATGACTTATCGAATAAAAGTTCATATTTAAATTTAATCGAAGATATATCAATTCTAATTATTATTTGATATTTAATATGCTGCATGCATAATACAACTTGCCAACGTTTTATCATTTTTATTTTTCAATCATTAATTGAACTAATTACGCTTTTTTAAATTTTATACCTTTCACAATAAACAATTTCTGGCTTTTGTAATAAAAAATCTCTTTATTTTAATGTACACAAGTTTCATCTCGGTTGCTCTTGTAAAAAGCTCCCGTGGTCAATTATAACTCAAGCTATCGTTATGTCTACTCTCAAATACTTATGTAGTTGCGACAAACTTTTCAATTATCTGCTCCGTAACAAACCAATTTCTATTACTCAAGAAAAATAATATTATAACGAGCCAGTACTATGAAAATCAACGTCGGTAAGCAACACAATGTAATAATTCTTTTATACATAACTTTTTTGTACAAATAATCCAACGTATTTTGAAATAAAAACAAAATGTTATTCTTATAAAGGCTTTTATAATTTTTCTTTTCTTTTTTACTTTTCCAATCAGGTTTACCGATATTGATCGCGTGCAGTCAAATCCGATGATTATTCTATCGTGAAATGATTATAATCAAATCGCAACTTTGTTTTATTTCTTTTATTTAAAACCAATCATAGAAATCCTGAGTTTACCAAGATATAAACTAAAGCAAATAATTACAGTAATGTGTCATGTTTGGTTATTTCATGCGACATGACAGCATTTTTTTTTTTTTCATTAAGCATTACCAACTAACAAGGAATTTGAAGGTGTACCAACCAAAATTACTCCCTTAAAGTGTGGATAGAAAAATGTAATCATACGCTTTGATCTATTTTTAAATAATAATCAGGATATTCATTGAAAATGAACTACGTTAAGAATACAAGTATTAATTTCACTTTAAGCTTTTCTTATTTTTCAGATAATCTTGCACCTTATTTTATATATTGAACAATGCTACATAAATTAGTAATTGTGTAGCACATGTTCGTTTGATTCTATTAATAAACGTTTTTATAAAGAAATATTTTTTTCTTCTTGTTATTTTATATTAAATCCATTACAATTACCTTGATCTTACATAGATTGTGTTTTGTAGACTATGGAATCTTTTGTAATCAGTTTCAATTACTTATCTTTATTTTACCTTCTACTTGTACGGCTCGATTGTCTTTTTGATTTATCAAACTCTGATAGTTACTACTTAATTCGATACTACGAATTAAAACTTAATTTTTTGACCCACATAGTTTTACTAATTCTACAAGAAGCTCGATAGTCATACTATACAATATCAAAGCGAAAAAAAAAACTTTGAGTCTATGAAAAGTTAACCATAAAATAAAAAGGAATCATAAAGTATAAATACTTTTCTTTCAATAATTATTTACTCTTTTTATATTTTAATTTCATTTAACAAACAAGCTTCACCTTTATCATAATGGTTCCTGATCGCACCTTTTCATTTTTTTTTTTATCTTGGTGTTTACTGGAAGCTTCCTGATTGACTTTATAGCAAAACCTATTTATTGCTCTTTCATTTAAAACAAAGCAGACAAAGCAGCATTTTGATAAAAAAATTACAATTTATATATTTGAATAATTACTGCTTAGTGACCCCTTTATTTCTTTCTTATATACTACTTTTATATTGCTCATAGTTGATCTCTTATCAAGAATTAGTGGTAACTATAAGTAAAAATCTCTATTTAAAGTTACTAACTTACTGACTGTCTCCTTCCTAAAGACATGCGACTACACCAAGTGACATAATCACCAAACAAAAATCATTAGTTTATGAACCATGATAGTGCTCAAGGATATTATAGACATTATACGTTTTATAGATTATATCCATGGCTTTATAAGTTGATATGTGCATTTTTTTTAAAAAAAGACAAATTGTTTTATATACTTTACACCGTTTACGCCCACAAAAAAGATAGGGTAAAACTGACAACAGTGCATAGAAAAAGCTAAGATTATGTATTACAGAAAAATCCATAGGCCCCCTTAAGTTCTTGTTCATCATCAATATATCAATTTTATTCAACTCTTTTTTCCCTTCCTTGACCGGCTTATTTAATGCGCTACTTGGTTCTAAGTGTATAATAACAAAAATACAGTACACATATATGCTTATAGCATATCATAAGTGTATTCTTGTGCATAAGATAGTATAATACATATTTTATTCATTAAAGGAATGTAAGGGTAATAAAGAAAAAAGAGATTTTCTATAATGGAAATGTGCTTCGTTTTCCAGTAATTTATAACTTAGATTTTGTATTTTTGAGCATATGTGACCACCCATCTAAAGGATGTTTTATTCGCAACACACTCTTGCCTACATTCATCCAGGAATGATGAAAATTTTTCAGGATCTTCTAGCTCAGGGTCGATCATGGACATAGCCGACCTTAAATTTTGGGTAGTGTGCTTATAATCTTGCCTGGATAATATTTTTTTATATAAAAATATCATTTAATCATCTTTTACGACTTACCACCAAAGCTCGCCTTTTTTTTCATTGTGACCCATGGGCAATTCTTTCTCGATCACTGTAATATCCTCGAATCCGGCAGCAGCTAGTTTTTCATTAAGCTCAACTGCAATTTTAGGACACATATTGCGTGAAAGTAACATGTTTGTCACTAT
>JAMYHX010000588.1:0-23472 GCA_025529335.1 Rhizopus sp. PT2906
AACAAGTGTCCTATGGATCCATTCGTGATTGTCCATGACAAGTGTAAGTTTGTCGATTCACAAGTTATAAAGTTACAAGAAGCACCCGATATGGTGCCCGTCGGTGACTTGCCTCGTCACATCATCTTGAATGCCGATCGCTGGTTGACAAACCGTGTTGTTCCTGGTATGCGTGCAGTTGTCATGGGTATCTATTCAATTTATCAAAGCAAATCAAATGTAAGTATTTTTGTTCTAGAGTTGATATGGAAGACTAAGATTTATTACAGAAAGGATCCGGTGCCACTGCTGTCCGTACACCTTATATTCGAGTCGTCGGCCTTGAGATTGATCAGCACAACAGTAGTCGTGGACGACCCCATTTCACAGAAGCAGAGGAAGAGGAATTCGTTCGATTGTCTCGTCAGCCTGATTTGTATAACATATTGGCTAGCAGTCTTGCTCCATCCATTTTTGGCAATGAAGGTAATATGATATATATATATATATATATATATACTAATACGTATAGCTGATTATTGTTTGTAGATATCAAAAAAGCCATTGTTTGTTTACTCTTTGGTGGTTCTAAAAAGATTCTTCCTGATGGCATGAGATTAAGAGGTGACATCAGTGTCTTGCTCTTAGGTGATCCGGGTACTGCTAAATCGCAACTTTTGAAATTTGCAGAAAAGGTAGCTCCTATCGCTGTCTATACTTCTGGTAAAGGTAGCAGTGCTGCAGGTTTAACAGCTTCTGTCATACGTGACCCTAATACGGTAAGTCTTTCTTATAAGCTTATAAGCATATGATTAATATGTCACAGAGGGACTTTTATCTGGAAGGTGGTGCCATGGTATTAGCCGATGGTGGTGTTGTATGTATTGATGAGTTTGACAAGATGCGTGACGAAGACCGTGTGGCTATCCATGAAGCAATGGAACAGCAAACAATTTCGATTGCCAAGGCAGGTATCACAACCATCCTGAACTCCCGTACGTCTGTTCTGGCTGCTGCTAATCCTGTATTCGGTCGATATGATGACATGAAGAGTGCAGGTGAAAACATTGATTTCCAGACGACAATCTTGTCCCGTTTTGATATGATCTTTGTCGTTAAGGATGAGCACAATGAAGCTCGAGATATGGTAAGACATCATGCAAAAAAAGAAAGGCGGATAGTTAACATGAGCATATAGTCTATTGCTAGACACGTCTTGAACGTTCACATGAACAAACAAATTCAAGATGCTGCCATGGGAGAAATTGATTTGGAAAAGATGAAGGCATACATCAACTATTGTAAAGCGTAAGTGTGTTTATTCATTAAACGAAGCAAGAAACTAATGTGTTGTATAGTAAATGTGCCCCTAGATTAACACCATCAGCTGCAGAGAAATTGAGTAGCCATTTCGTTTCTATTCGTAAAGAGCTCAAGGAGACCGAGAGAGACACACAGGTGAGATCAACGATTCCTATCACGATCAGACAACTGGAAGCCATCATTCGTATATCTGAATCCTTGGCCAAGATGACACTATCGCCTCATGCAACAGAAAAACATGTAGAGGAAGCACTTCGTCTGTTCAAATATTCAACTATGGATGCAGTTCAGAGTGGAGGAGCTGAAGGCATGACACGTAGTGAGATGATGCAAGAAGTTCAACTGATTGAAGCAGATATTCTAAGACGATTGCCTGTTGGTTCTCAAGTGCCCGTAGCAAGGATTAAAGCTGACTTTTTAAATCAAGGATATACTGAATCTGCCATCACAAGAGCACTGACAATCCTTGGACGTCGAGAAGTGCTGTTGTTTAGAAACCAAGGAAAGACTGTTCTTAGACAAGCTGTTTAAACATTGTGTTGATTTTATTATTATTAATTTTTTCTTTTTGTGTGTACATAACAAATAAACCCCCTCTCTTTAATTACTAGGACATGTCTTACAGTCCTCTTGTTTCTTTTTATCAGAGTGACCCAGTGGTTTGTTTGGTGCGATGATATCACGTACACGTTGTTTCTATTGTCATGTTAAAATGCAGTCTTTTATGCTTTGTGATTTACCAATTCTTTTAATTCAGGGAATCCTTTTTCTTCTTTACGATCCCATACAACCACTTTTTTTTTGTAAGTGAATAAGAAATAATGAAAATAATGACAATTATACATACCACCATTTGCTGTCACTTTGAAAACAGCTGCATCACCAGGTATTAAAGCAAGTTCTCCAATTTCGTTTTCGAATGTAGTTAATAATTCCTGACCCATCCAAGCTATATATAAATCACATCAGTCTACTTTTACTCTCATTTCATTCTTGTCTCTCTTACCAGCACGCATCATCCAACGACACTTTGGACAATACTAGTAATCTGTATGTTTAGATGAAACTATTTGTAATTGAGCATATTATATATTCACACCTCAATAGAAACACGGGGTTTATTAGTAGTAGACATGATGATAAAACACAGAAAGAAAAAGAGAGAAAATTATACAAAAAGTTTGTTTTATTATCGAAAATATCTTAAGCCTTAGTAGCACGGGTCTTGCCGGCCAACAGACGAGCGTTACGGGCCAATTGACGAGCATTGAGCTTGACGATTTTCTTGTCAGTAGCACGAGGAACAGCTTCTTCCTTTTCAGTGAGGATGACTTCGATGTGAGAGGGAGAAGACATGAAAGGGTTGATTCTACCGTGAGCACGATAAGTACGACGACGGTGCTTGGGAGCTTGGTTGACGATAACACTAGAGATGTAAAGTTCTTCAACGTTCAAACCCTTGGCCTATAAATATATGCAATATAAATATCTCTCTCTCTCTCTCTTTGTTAATTCCACATTAATACCTCAGCGTTGCTTTCGGCATTCTTCAAAAGGTCGAGGATGAACTTGACAGACTTGACAGGCCAGCGACCTTGAGTAGCACCGAATTCCTTGGCTTGAGCGGTACGACCAACACCACCGTTGAATCGACGGAAAGGAATGCATTGCTTGTGTTCCTTGACGTTGTTAAGGTAAGCATAAGCCTTGCTCAACTTCATACCTTGAATAGCGGCAGCAACTTCATGAGTATTCTTGAACTATACAAATTGTTAATTACTGGCCTGAATTTTTATTGTCAATAAAACATACGTGAACACGAAGGTAAGATCCTCTGGATTTGGCGGCTATATAGTATAATTAGATTGTCTCTCTCTTTATTAATGTTGTCGTTATTACCCTTAGAGGCATTGGCTGGAGTAGCAGCGTATCTGACCATGATTGCTCTAGTTCTATAAAAATAAAAAGTTAATTCATCTCAATTCCACAGTTTTGATTTTTTTCATTGCCCTCTCCATCCCCGCTTTATCTCCCATCCATCCTTCATCTATCCATCATTTAGGTTGTCTATGATACATTACTTTAAAAATACGCAAGAGAGAGAGAGAGAGAGACGATCTGATGGGCCTGTTTGTTTCCATGAAGGGGTACACACTGGCCCTCTGGAAGTGTCTGCTCTCTCTCTCTCATTTTCTCTATGGCTCTCTCTCTTTCTCTCTCTGACTCTCACTCACGTACACCCCCGCCGCCGTCTGTGTGTCTGTTGTGTCTTTTTTTTTATTTGTTCCCTTCAAAATCTGTCCGACAATATTTCGGACATGACAAGTTCGGGCCGCTAAAAATTTGTATATGTGCTTAAAGATTCAAAAAAGGGAGAGAGTTTTATTATGAACAATATATGAGTGTATAATACAGATGATGAATAATAGTAATGAAGACTATAGAATATAATAATGCAAGTTATTTAAATTGGCACTGACGAGTGCAGTCTTTACACTTGAGTTTTAAGTTGTCTTGATATTTATGTTGCTGGCTTGCACTTAGGATAAAGTAACCACGACTACGACCCGATTCTTCTATGCTTCTAAGAGACATGGCGTCATAAAGCGCCTTTGTCTTGACCCATACGCTTGGATATTTACCACGAGCCACATCCATGATGAGAACTTGATCCTCTTCTTTATTGTAACCACCAATCGGACTAAAATGAGCCAAGTGATCCTCTTGGCCTAACGCACTTCGAGAATAATGAACAACCATTTGACTGGTGCAGTCAGACGTAACAGACTCGAGATGTGAGAGGAAAGTGGCGTAGCTTTGAGCGCGGTATGAATTGACAGAGCAATAGAGTTGAGCCAAGCATGTGAACTCGTCAAAAGGTATACCATGTTCTTGAATAGACTCCGCAGATGAACAGGTTTGTAGTTGCTCGCCTATTCAATACAACATGTTAAAGAGGCAACCTTTTGTTTTTTACATTTTAAGGACTTACTTGAAAACCAGCGCCAGTTACCCTTCCAAATTCTCTTTGGGTCAATTTCGAGGGCATTAAGAACCATGGCAACTATACCATAAAATTGGTTGGTTTCATTATAAATATATATATATATAATCTATAAACTTACGAGAACTAACTCCGCCATGAGAAGGCGAAGACTGCGTAGAAAAGTTGCCCATCAACTTGAAGAAGCTTTCGGCTTGACCCTGTACCATGGCACCTCTAAAGAGTCTTTTACCTTCAGGCGAAGTGAATCTGACAAGATGAATATCTTGTTGTCTAAGGAGCAAATCCCTGTCAGAAAACTTAAAAGGAGAGGATAGAGTCTGAAGAATAGTTGAGCTTGTGGTTGCTTGACGAAGGAATGCTTGTGAACCAGGAAAGAGGCTAGTTCGGTTATTAAGGACTGAAGTGTTTTTGAAATTTTTTAATTTTAAGCAAGTACGAGTTGCCATGGTGTGTGTGTGTGTTATGTTGGTTATCAGATGGAAATAAAAAAAATATAAAAAAGAAAAAGATCTTTATCAGATCCTCCCCTTTTAAACTAGAGCAAGGGTGGAATCTGATAAAAATTTTAAATGTCGGAAATAAAAATAATTATCAGATGGATTTTGATTATCCAATCACTTTGTTTACTTTGCTCGTGGTGATTTTTCGCTTTTATGGTTTATCAGATTCTTTTTTGCTTATTGTTACACTTTAATCAGCCATTATTTGCACACAGCTGATTTTGGCTTTTTTTTTTTTCTTCTTGGATACACAAATTACAAGACCTATCAAAGACTATATACAGTGAATTTCTTACATTTTTCATTTTGTGATAAAGTGTTGATTACGAGTCGTCTTGGTTTTCATTGTTTTTCACAAGCTTGAAACAATAGAATGATAACAGTCACTGAGGGATAATCGTTACGGATAGATTCTTTTTTTATATTACAATAAAGTGTATAAATTGCCTCTATGGCTTTTAGTTTCCCTTTTGCTCTGGTATTTAGTCTTGATATTCTTTACATATGACCAATTGTATCTCTTTGTCCAGGCTATTTTTTTCTTTTTCTTCTTACTACACAGCAATCCAATAAAGATTATTTACTAATATTAGCCAATCGCTCTTGTAATTTCTTTTTTTGTAAATCAACTTTGATTTCAGATCTTCTCTTTTGTGGAAATGGATAATATTCAGCAGCTCCACCTCCAAAGTTCGTTCTCCAACTTACTAAATTTGCTTTAATCTGAAATTCACTTTTCTTACAGCCCAAAGCTCGCTTTTTTTTTTTTTATTGGCAAGCACTTGATGCACTCAAAGATAGGCCAATACTACGGCCGCTATCTATGTTGTCACTATACAACATCACATTACCAAAGCTCTGTCTAACCTAAGGCTGTCCAGTTCACTCTCTCTGATATAAAATACGATGTCATCGTAATTACGCGTATTCTTGCATCTTTGTTGATAGACTGACAACATAAAATTAGAATAAATAACACTTCTTTTTATCTCTTCTTGTTCTTGAAAAGAAACAAACCAAGATGATAACTTTTTAAACTCATGTTTAGCTTGACACTACACATTGAAAAGCTTTTTTAGGCGACATCATAAGTAATATGTGGAGGTAGCGCCTTTAGAATTAGTATAACTTCTGGTGCATGTAGCATTTCTCTTGCGAGTCGGTCAATAACTTGTGTCGTAAAGCTTTAAAACTTAATGTAAGCTTATCAGGGCTATTCATTAGGCCCCTGAAGAATCTTTACTTGTTTCCATGTTAACGGTTATACTCTTCAATGTTCCTACAGCAGCCTTGAGGACTGAATTCTCTAAAGTAAAGGCAACAGCAGTATGTGGATAACACATGCAAGCAAGATTATATGTACTATGGGACCTTACACTTCGTGGCCAAGATAAATATCAATCTAACTATGAAATCTTTTGTCAGTAACTATGATCTTTAGAAAAAAGAGCTCAGCAGTAAGATCATCAACACTTCCTCTAGCCAAGACAAGCGTAAGATCGTTTATGAATATGTCAAAGGCAATCTGAGAAATTCTGGATCAAATGGCGACGTGGGAATGCTCTCGAGAATGGCCAAAGGAGAGCTAAGAAAAGATGATTCCAATTATGCTCACAAGAGAGCTGCCTTAAAATCACTCAAGCTTCATTCTCAACAACAAAGAAATGGTATCAATTTGCTTCAGTTTATTACTCAAAAGGAGTATTCTTTTACTAGTATCTCTACTATACAAAAATTTAGTAAAAATCAAAGTTTTTGGATCAAGTAAAATTATCAAGCATCTTCTTTACCTGTAACAATCTTTATCCCAGAAGGGAAACCGTGTTCGTTACGGCGATTTTATACAACATTTAATTTCTTCTATAGTTAGAAGGTCGATCTCTTCCGAAGCATGTTTACCATTTCTTCTGCCGCTCTTTGTCTGCCTTGATATATATCGAAAATTCCCATGGCATACTCTTTTTACCATTCAACTCATCATCATTAGAGCAAGTATACTCAATCATTCTTCATTTGGAAATGAGTCATTTCCATCTGTTAGGAAGGAAAAAAGACAGAAGACGCCTGCAATGGCCATCTTTGAGCCCTTTATAAAACCAATCGTTAGAAAAAGCGGCTTTCAAGATCTTTTTTTTTCTTTTTTCATTTGTAAATAAATATTTATGCTCTTAATTCAAGACAATTGAATTTGGTCTTAGAAGCTAGGAGGCATTGCATTTAACTAAGCTAGTGCACTTGAAAAGTACTTTGTTTCTTCCTTTTAAAGATAAACTTTTGTAATTGCAGTATTGAGCATAACGTCAAGTGTAATAACTTGTTGAGAAAGATGTCCTTATTTTGAAGAAGAAGTATAAAATAGAAGATACGTTTCTTCCAAAATTCAACAAGATGAATAATCTGCCATGCTTTGACATACTTAGGAAATACACCAAGCCAGCTAAATTTTTAGAAATGAACTGTACATCTTGTTGTGCAAGTAGCAAAACCCAAAGCGTTAGGTTAAGTAGAGACTTTCGTAGCGTGAAGTTACAAAGCAACGATACATGTATAGTAGAAGAGGCATCCGCTCATTATCCTTCTCATGTATTTCCTCGTGCGCGTAGTATCCACCAGATTTAGACGTATTCAATACTATACAAACTCAAAAAAAAAAATACAGTGAAGGTATTAACACGCGCCGCGAAAACTGAGAAAGTCTATCCAATAAAAAAATATGGTTATATCTACCCAAATCTTTATCTTTACTTGTTCAATAGTTATGTGTAATCATATCCAATGATGTATTATTATTTTATCTATTAAAGAGTGCAACTACAATTTTATCAAATATAGGTCTTTATAGGATCCATCCTCTCTCCTTTCTTATATTCTATATCCATCAACGAGCTGCCTCGACTATTTGCATCCACTTTCACTAACCTTAGACCTCTTTTCTACTCGAAAGGTTCCTTGCTTGGACTATTCCGTGTATGCTGACAAAGTTGTTCACATAGCTGCTAAGGTCGACATGTCCATCCTTCTCAAGTCTTGTGAGGACCACAGCTATCAGCCTCATTATCTATGAAACCCAAGCAAATGCGTCGTACTAGTCCCTACACAGATACATTTAAGCTACACTCCCTATGGCAAACTGATACAAAGACAATCCTCTTTCTCTTATCTCAAAATTCCTTTTCACTAGGGTGGCCATCTTGACACCATTCAGTAGATCAATCACAATAAAACCAAAGCCCTTGCAGCTATAAAAAACTCTCGGCCATCGGCCTTCATCCCAAAGATTTTACTCCTCTCTTAGCCACCCTTTTCTACTGCCAAATTGTTCGTGCTCAATTAGGATACGAATTAGCCACTGCCAAGCTCATTTCATTCCTTAGCAAACAATTGAAAGACTCTCAAAACGTCTGTATATGTCGAATGTTCAGTGACTCCCGTAACTCTTCAATAGCGGTGATGCTACACATGATAAAACTGCCAACCATATAGGAACGTGCTTATGCGCTCCAGTCTTAGTTTCTTCTACGCTCCATTGATCCGCCAACCCAGAAGTCACTCCCATTGGTACAAACTCTCTAGGTCTCCCATTTGGAACAATACTCTTCAAACATAGAATTCCTCGATCGTCGATCATTACGACCGATAGAACAGAAGTTCTGTCAAGACAACCTCAACCACAAGCGCTCTACGCATGCCTCTGTTCTTCTTATGCACTGTCACCCGACTGTCTCTCCAGATCCCATTCTTTTAGCTGCCCATAACCAGGTCTGACAGAAGTCACTGCATACGTTAGCGTTTGGACTGGATCCCATACGTTCACTACAAAAGCCTATCCTCACCACCTTAATCCTTAACAAAAACCCATTTCATTTACTGTGTTCAGTTACATCATTAACTCATGTGGCCCAAAAACATTTCTGATCCGTTGTCCTTCCTTTTGAACGTATTATCTATGAAAAGATCCCACTTATCCCAAGCCGCTCTCCCATAAATCTTCCTTTGGTTAACTATATGCATTACCCTCTATGAATTTGATTACCTCCATCGCGATAAGCGCCCGCCTCCTTCGCCATCTCACTTCAAAGACTCCTATAATGGTTACCTTCTTCCTCCTTCCATACTAGTGTATTATGCACTTGCTCTGACATCATCCTCTCTACAAGTCTTTTTTACTTTTGATCCAATAAAGGCTTTTTTAGATACTAATCTCCTTTTTTGGTCTGCCTCGGGTAGAATATATATATTATTGTTATCGTGCGCCCAATTGAGGTTTAGGTTATTATAAACAAAACGAGTTTAGACATATAGAGTAACAAGCTAGTCAAATATCCTTGAATAGTGGCACTGCAGATATTGTGATTCAGCAGAGAGGATTATTAAAGATATTTCAAAGGAGAACACTTGCTAATCAAGTAGCAGCTGCTATGTTGAAAAAGATTTTGACAGAAAAAAAAAAAAAAGAAAAGCAAATGAAAAAACCACTTGTATTCCCCAAAAGCGATTAATATGCTAACTGAAAAAGGGAAGGGGGATTACTATGGAAAAGAAAATGCGCTAATCAGAGTGATCGCAAGGGTCTTGTTTGAACATAAATTGGTTTCTTTGAAGCGAACAAAAATAGAACTCCTGTGATAATATAAAAAGTAGTAATAGACAATTACAGTAAGACTGAATTAATTCTTTTATTGATAAAGGGTAATTTATTTAGTTTCAATAAGTGTGAGTTATGTTTGGACATGACAACGCTTATAAGAATTTGAATTGTTACAACTATTTAACGACACTTTATTACTCCTGTGTTGCATATTTCCATCGAGTCTTAATGAGATCTAATTTTGGCAACAAAAATGTACGGTTTCCTCTTATCTAAAGTAATTATGAAGTCTAGCCCCCTTTTTTTTTCCTTTTCTCAGACTGTTGACAACATACAAGTGTCCATTTTTCATTAAAAGAAACAAAAAGAACTTTGTTGACTCATTATAGTACGGTTCCAATAAGTCACACATTCTCGTAATACATGAACAATAAACGGAGCTAAGTATTTTGTTTGTTTGTTAATCCCAATTTCGGCGTGGTTTAGGCTCGTGATTTTGTCTCGAAACAGAAAATAACTGACGTATGTATTTGAGACAAACCATGCTAAAATATCTGGATTTCAAGTGTGTAAGCCTGTAAAGATATAATTTCTGGGATTCAATTCATTCATGGACCATCAGACGTTCTTTTTCTTTTCCAAATATTGAAACGATTATTTATCGGCCGAAATTATGCGTTATCATTGGTAGAGCCGACAGCTTGGTAAGCAAACTCCGAATAGATTTTTCCTTTTTCCTTGTTACATTGCAACTTATTCTTCCTCATTTTAGAAACAGAATATTCTCTTGGTTGATAAACAATATGGCTGAAAAGAATCTATCAAAATAATGAACGGAAGATTAAAATGATAAAGTGATTTCAGCAAGCCAATGAGCCGTTAAAGCAGAGAGGTACACAAGCAGTAAGACAGTGTAAGCGGAATAAGGAGGAAGAGAAGAAGGGAGAAAGAACCCGTCTGATGAAAAAAAAAAAAAAAAAAAGATCGTTGCCATAGATACAGACTATTATCACGAATATATGTACCCATCCGATGTGGGAAATCGAAATAGGAAGAAAAGAACCCATTCTTATTCGTGTTCAAGTTGATCGATCAACACACAGTTTTAATCCAGCACACAAAAAGTTATTAAAAATATTTTTAAACAAAGTATTTTCTCTTTTTTTCTCTATTTTTTTTTCCTTTTTCTTCTTTTCTTATAGAACATTGTTGTGTTGGACTGGAACCTCAGTTATGCCACTTGAGTCCCTTGTGTATTATGAACAACATCAATGAAAATTTAGATCATTATTATATATACAATGAGGAACAACAGCAACAACAACAAGAAGGAGAATCTTATTCTTTAGATTTTGATTCATTCTATCCTAACCCTAGTTCACTCGAATCATTTGAACATCCAATTGCTCTTGACAGCACCACGCCAATACCTTTTATTGGTAGACATGATCTATTTACAAATAGCATGATCTTTAACGATCAGCATCAGGAGCAAAGTTCCGCTACGTCTATATCCAACTTGCCTGGTACAACAACTACAGTGCCTTACGACTTTAGTTCCCATGATCTGCTGAATGACCAAGATCCGAATGTGCTCATGTCAGCTATAGCCGAATCTAGTAGCGGTCCATTTTATGCCCAGCAGCCAAGAAAAGAGCAAGATGTGTTTAGCGAGCTTATCAATCTCGCTAAAGCTAGTACCGTACCAGAAAGACCATCTGAACATCCATCACAATATATAGTACCATCAAATCAGCCTTTATCTAGCTTTAGAACCGTCAGACATCCACTTGAAAAATTCTATAGACCTTCCCCGGCCGAAGTAGCCACCAAAGAAAAGTAAGCTAGTTGTATGTAAAAGAGAAAAAAAAAATCTAATCTCTCAACCATAGATTTATTTATGATTTGAAAATTGTCCAACAGCCTTCTCGAGCTAGAATGTGTGGGTTTGGTGATAAGGATCGAAGGGCGATTGTACCTGCGCCTATTCTTCAACTGTTTATTAGTACCAAAGATGGACACGATGTCAACCCAGAGTAAGAAAACCTTTTAAAGTATCTCTCTGTCTGTCTAACATGCATCTATAGAATGTTTGATGTCACCTTCTTGGTCGTTTTGTGCGATTCGTGCCTACAAACAGGTGAACCTGCTGCAGCTGCGAGCAGTACCACCACGTCCAAATCAGCATCCGTGCCAGTCTCTCAAGTGGTTGTCTTTTCGTCTTCAGAAGAAGGTCGACATCCACGAACGAGTCGATTGAAAAACTTGGTTGGTGCCTCTGTTGTTTCTGCCAATAAGCTGTATGATCTTGATGGTAACTTGGGTATTTTTTTCATCTTTCACGACATCAGTTTAAGAACTGAAGGCACATTTCGTCTTAAGTTTTCGTTGATTGATGTTGGGTCGTAAGTGTTGTATATCAACAGACAATAGAATAGATTATAATATATCTCTTGTAGGCCATACTCATATAATGTCAATACAGAAACCTTATCTCAAGTGCTCCAGACAGTCTATTCAGATCCATTCACGGTCTATACGGCCAAGAAATTTCCAGGCGTAGTTCGTAAGTCATTTAACATTTACCACAAACAAGAAGCTTAACATTTGTAGAATCAACCCCTTTATCTATATGCTTTGCACGACAAGGGATAAAAATACCCATTCGTAAAGAATCACTTGGATCAAAAAATAAAAGAAAAGACAACAATGATATAAATCAAATCCAAGGAGCAGAAGAAGACTATAAAGATGTTTAGACTATATTTTTTATACCCATAACTTGCACGCGCGTAGCCCTTAATAAATTCACCTAGATACAAACACATACACACACATATGTTTGATGTTATTGGTAGTACAAATTGTTTTTATGGAAGTTGCGTACCTTTTTTTCAGCCCTTTTCTCTCTTTTTTTTTTTATTCTCACTCTCACACACTCCCTTTTTGTATAATCTCCCAAATGGCATCATCACCACGATTCTGGCAAAAGCTAGGCTTGAGTAAACAAAGCAAAGCTTCAGGTTGGTTGAATGTTAGATATGAATAAAGCTTATATATCTCTCTTAGATAAAAAAGACAGACTTTTATTTACAAGCAGCATGATTGAAGATGAAAAACAGCTGAAACATTCAAGGTACAACAGGATACACAAAGAAAAAAAACGGTTGATATATTAAATGTGTAATGATCAACCTGTTAATAGTACATTACGACATATAGCAAGTTCTGCTTCCATACGTATCTCATCCCCTCAACTCAAAAGGATGACCAGTCAATTTCAGCTAGCAGAGCCTGTATCAACAACAAAACCAGGTAATATATATATATATATCTCCTTGAAAACGAGAAAATACATTTACTTACCCTGCCCTCTCTCTTTCTTTTATGTAGTAGATCAAGCCACAATGGGTATACAATAAAGTATAAAAATATCTGATGTGAAACTAATGAATAATATCTCTATCAGACAATAAGAGGAGCTCGATTCCTGTCGTACAATCAATAAGTCCACCACAGAGAAAGTCACTGGAGAGGACAGGGACTCGACTAAAGCAGAGCAAGAGCAATCAATCCCTTCGATCTGAATCAACAACAACGTCGGCTGGAAGTGCAAAATCCAAAACATCAAGACTAAGACAGCCTTCACCTGCCCGATTACGACTGAGTAAGAGTGCAAGTAGCGCCTCATTGAATAATAAAAAAAGTTTGCCGAAAATGTCCGATCAAGCCAACAACAAATGTTGCTGCGACCATCAGGGTTTGCTGGACACAATCAAGTCCTTGGAGGAGTCACTTGAAAAGGAAAGAGCCTTTTCTCGATCCCTTCAAGGTCAAAAAGAAGGTACACTTTGTGATAAATTTAAGCTTTATATTTATTATCATATGTAGCTATTGCTAAGGATTTAGATTATTTCTGTGCTCTCAGTGACGAAATCACTGAAGAAAGAGATCGGATCAAGGCAAATTATGATAAAGAAAAGGTAAAAACAGATACTCCTTTTATTACGTTTGTCATTGGCTGACTTTGCATATATTAGCTTGAAAATGAACGATTAAGAGAAGCACTTGAAGATTTACAGCAAGTTTATTTTACCTTCATTATTTACAATAAAGCTCACAGGCCCATTGTTATTATTATTATTATAGACCAGAAACAGGACAAGGAAACACAACTCAATTACGTCAAGAGCTAGAAAATATGAAGCAACAGGTGACCGAGGAACACTATGCGTACTATAGCAACCTTCAATACAAAAATGAAGAGATCAGCAAACTAAAAAACGAGTTAAAGCTTGCTCAACGTCAAATACAGGTCCTACGAAAGACAATGGAGCATATGCTCAAGGTGGATGAACAAGACTTGGATGATGGTGAAACAAAAAGGAAAAGGTACATTTGATTGCTTCCTTGTTGTATTTATATTTACAATAATAGTTTTTATGACACTGCGACAACAATGAATGTTGACCTACTACTGCACAATCATCCTGACCATCGATCATCCACATCAGATTCATCTTTATCCTCAACAAAACCACCCTCACCAACAGCTTACTTTGAAGAAGACAGTGAAGACGAACCGAGAGAAAGCTTTTTAAATGAAGATCGTTATCTTGTCAAGAAAAGAGTAAGACATACATATCGCAAAGCACATTTTAATATTGACACTTTAAATAGTCTAGTGATCTTCCAAAACGGTTATTGAGATCACAAAGACGCAAGAATGAGCTGGAAGAGATGCTAGGAGAAGTAGATTCTCAATTGAATAAAGTTAAACTGAGACGTCCTTCAACAGGGAATTGAAGCGTCATGTATACCCTTAATATATAAATAAACATTTTATTTCTCATCTTCCTTTCTTTTCCTCATCAAAAAAAGTTTAGTGGCCAAGGGCAGCGATGGCAGCGTTAACATCCTTAACAGCATCAGCCTTGGCTTCAGCAGCCTTCTTTTGAATGGCAGCAAGGGCAACCTTACGTTGGTAGTAAGCAGCAGATTTGGCCTTACGCTTCTCTTCGAGCTTGGCAACAACATCTTGGTACTTCCATCCAACTTCGTGGGAGATACGACCGATGGTGGTGTACTTGCGACCAGGCTTAAGACGGAGGACACGGAGAGCGTCAGGAACGACCATACGCTTGACACGGTCATAGGGAGCAGGGACACCTTCGAAAAGCTTGATGCGGTCCAAGGCAGCGGCACCACGGGAGGTCTTGTGGGGGATCATACCACGGATAGCCTTATAGAGGATACGAGAGGGTGCACGGAAGTGGAAGGGACCACGACGAGGGTTGACAACGCAGCGCTTGTTGAGGTAAGCGTGGTACTTTACTATATGGAACTATAAGTTATTTTTTTCTTTTTCTTTGTTATATAGATAATACATACACTTGTTACGGAAAAATTCACCAGAGACGTTTAATTCTTCACAACGGACAACAACAACCTTTTGACCATTGAGGGCTTGCTTGGCAATGATGGAAGCAAGACGACCGAGAAGATGACCCTTACCGTCGATGACAACAACCTGAACAATGTTAATGCTGCTGCTTTAAAATACTGATTACTGCTGTTTAATCACCTTTTCGAAAGTAGACATTTTATATAAAAAGAGAGAGAGGGCTTTCACTTGCAAACCGTTGGACTCTTTTTCCCTTTAGTCCCCAGCTGGGGGGCTCAACTAAGCCACTTTATAGGAGGGCCAAGCCACTTGTATATTTATTGAAATTAATGTGTGCAGTAGATTTTAATGTGAATGGTTCAAGTTGAGAATAAAGGGTATCACCATGCCCAAAAGTATGCAGCCGACTCGCTTTTGCTTTTGCTGTTCATCATCACTCTCTTGTATCGCATGCATGGCGACATACAAAAACGTGCCACCGGAGAAGAGCAAAAGGAGACCAGTCCAATAGTTTAAGTTGTGAAGAGTATAAACGAATTGTAAGGAGAAGTAAGTGACGACTGCTCCTAAAGGTGCTGATAAAGAAAACATGAGAAGATGTTTCCTCACTCGTGCTCGCGAAAGACCTTGATTGAGAAGGACGGTAGTCAAGGCGAATGCGGAAGGAGCCTTGTGAAGCATGATGGCAAAGAATACGACCATTGACAATTGAGGATCTGATACAGATGCACCCAAGGCAATACCATCTGCTGCAGCATGAACAATCAGACCAACGGTTGGCGTAGCGTTCAGAGACTTTACCAAATGTTGACTTTCTTGGTCATTAGACAGATTGAGCATTGTATCAAGTTCAGCCGAGTCTCGTTTGCTGACATCAGTTGTTGTTGTTGTTGTTGTTGTTGTATTGTGAATATGCATCGAACTGAACTGATCAATAAGGAACATGACAGCAAAGCCAGTCAGTAAACACAGCCCCACAACAGTGTGAGTTGCAATCGAGTCTGATTCTGAACCATCTTTGTATATTGTTTCAACTCCTTCGGGTATGATGACGGCGAGACTAGTGGAAATAAGCAATCCGGCACTGATGGCTGTAAGATGACTTAGGCTCGACTGAGATAGTTTGGTTGTCAACGGTATGCATCCAGAAACAAAACTTGATACAAGCATGGCTATACATAGCAACAGTAACCATATGAATGGATCTATCATAACACAAAATAAGGGGAAAACGAAAAAAGAGGTGCAAAAGAGAGAAGGAGGACAGGTTGAAATTCCGAATGGCAGTCGAGAGGGGTTTTTTTGGCAGTTTTGGATGGTTTGCCGGGTGTAATGGTATGAAGAGTACTTTGATAACACTTGGGATACAATAACATTTTATATTTATTTTACAAGCGACTAATTATTATACAAGCGCATATAAAGTCTGGCATTTTCTGTATATGAGTTTCTTGTTTAACGAATAGACCAAAAGCTCGTACAATGAGAGGAAAGAAACACAAAATTTCTATAGGTCTGTGTGTATGGCAATAATGAAAAGGGCCACAAATGTTCTGATTGATTTATTATTAAAGTATATATCTATAATGATGGTCTATTTTACATGGGAGAGTAAATAAGTTAATTGTCTATTTCAATTAATTTTGGGTAAACACTGTTGAATACATTCCAGCACACTTCTACTCGAGCTGTTTCAAAGAGAGCGAGTGTAATGGCAGTTGAAGTATCTTTTTTATAGCTCGTGCTACTGTTATTCCTGCTAGTTGGGCTTGTATGCATATTACCAAGTGGAAACATGTGTGTATCATAGACACGGTCATTTACTCTGATCGTATTCCTCCGGCAAGGCATCAGGCTAGGATTCTTTCTGTATAACTTATCAAACGCTTCGTCCAAAGTGTTACGTGCCTTGTAAGATATGTTTACTTGGAAAGGAGCGTTGACTCGAATGAATTGTTCATAAAAGTCGATAAAATCAGGTAGTAGCTTGTCCGGAATATGTCTATGTAATATACCTCCATAGTCATTCTCAGCCAACGATGATTTGTCAAATCTATACGATACAGACGGGATGGACCATTCAGTCTTGAGTCTATCTACGAGATTCAAGTATTTTTCGTAAAACAGTAGGTTTTCAGAACTAAAGTCTCGAATAGCAAGGTCTTGTAGCTGATGCATTAGGTCTGGATCGGCCAGAGCACGCTCAAGGCTTTCCATGGTAAGCTCGAGGGGTGCGGACATTGAGGAAGTCGGTCTAGGAGCCAATTGACTAATATCAAAGTTTTCTGTTGAGCTGTTTGCGTATGCTCGCCGCCGTTTGATAAAAACGATATATCTTATACATGGCATGCGAATAGGCATGTACTGCAGTAAAGGCACAACGACAGAGACAATATGGCCTATAGAAGTAAAGAATACAACCCAATTAGCAGGTGCAAACACACGGGTCATGTATTTGGTAGGATCTACTTGCACGGGGGATATCTTGAAAAAGAAGAGAGCATAGAGTAAAAAAAGTGGAAATCCAAAAAAGGTAATGATCCAGAGTTCTGTTCGGATGCCATGCGCATCTGGGTTATTCTTGAGACAGTAAATGATAAGGGGAGAAAGGAAAGCAATAAAGAATCCAAACATGCCCAAAAGGACGGATGCACCCCATATTGTACTGCAGGAATTCAAAGTATGAACTGCGTGTAGATTGGATGGAATGGTAATGATGAGAATGATGACAAGTGAGAGTGCATAGACCAGATATGGTATTCGTAATACTCTTGTAAGGTCCTTTTGACTGTGTGTCACATACCATCGGTAATTCTTGTCTTTTAAACATGTCAACCTTTCCTCTTCCGACATACGTGAATACTTGACTTTAAATTGGTTTAATTGAAAAAGGTATCGTAATCTATATGCTCTTGTGCAAAACGCAAATATCCACGTGTAAAACCCGACGATGGAACCATAGAGGATGAGGTAACAAGCGACCGTTGAATTTAATGCTTGAGTTAACAATACACAACTGCTAAAAATCAAATGCCCAAATGCTCCCATTGTAGCACAGGTAATCGATTTCTTTTGCAGAGAGTATTTTTTGAATGCCAGTCTAAGACGACTTTTCGAATTCAATTCGACGGATGATGATCTACTGTCCTTTGAAGGGCTCGCTGCACAGTATAAAAGTAGGAGGGTCGTCATAATAATGAAAAATGCGTTAAGAATAGACACAGCAAGATATACTCGGCCAGAGATGTATTTTCGTCTTGTAATCATACAATCTTCAAATGTCTTATTATGTGAAAGAAACTGGTTTTGTAATGTCTCTGGATCATTGCAATCAGGAAGTGGAGTGAATCCATAAAGCATAATTCTATTTACTGTGTTTATCTACCAAGTGTGTGTCAATTTAAAAAGGGTATATAAAAAACATGTTTTTATCCCACATTGATGCTTCTTTCCCAAAAATGAAACCGTTGATCTTTGATTGGCCTAGAAGTCATTTTCTAGCTGGCATTTCAAGGACAAGCACTGATTCTTGTTTTCTTTTTCGTTTTCTTTCTTAAACAGTTGCTATAACTACTTGAATCTGTTGCTCTTATCAACAGTTGTCAAAAGAAGAGAATTTGAGCTTCTATATACAGCTATATTACGATTAACGCTAATGGACAAAGATTTTGCGTGTGATCCTCATCCTAAAAATAGGTTACACTAGGATAAAACAGGCACGCCCTTCTTCTTGATACACTGTCAAAGTGACGATCTTGGATACAAATTATTGTGTCATGTTCTGACTCATCTACATCAAGACTAAATCTCTTGAATAAAAAGAGGAGATGAGTTAATCCTGCTTGAAAGGATGACGCGTACACTGCCAAAGCTGCCTATTGAGAATTTTCTTTTGTAAGCATATTCTAAATCAATTTAGCCACATTTTCAGAAAAAACATGTGATAACGTTGTATTACATTTTCTTGGTGGTGGGTCGGTACTTTAGCAAATGTATTATCCATAAAAGTTCACATTGCTTCTCAAATACAGAGAACACTGCGAATGAGCTGGCCATTATGGGTTAAAGGGCCCTCTTCTAGCGTTTAGAAAATTAGAACTTAAGCATGTTGTGCTGCTTGATAGCTTAAGTATCTGTGACAAGTGCAATAAAGGGGATGTATTCAAGGTTAAGATGATCCTTTTTTGATGTATTTTTATCATCTGTGATATGAATGCATATTACATATTATACAAAGAGAATACATTATTTTAACCTAAAAGGAAACGGTCAAAAAAAATCTAGGCGTTAAAGGCATTATTAATACACCACTATAGAGATTTTAATATATCCTGTAAGGATGATCATATCATGGTGCATTCATGTTGTATATTTCACAGCAGTAAAAAAGTATGATGTATCAGTAAAAGTAATGTATACAATATGACTTTATTATTTAAAATACTGTCTTTCCTTACTTTAAAAAAGATTTAAAATGGAAAAGAACAGGAAGAGTTTGAAGAGGTAAATATAAAAATTAAAATGTTGTTGTGTCATTCAATATTTTTTTTTTTGTATGCACCGATGTTTATCAACAATGGTTTCTTTGTAAAGTCTTTTTATCACTCGTTAACAGATCAGTACGAGATGGTAAACAAAGTGAAAGTAGAAAATCGAAACCCAAAGCTATTCCAGTAACATACCGAGATTTAATCGCAAAGCATAAGGGTTTATATTATGAATATGCTGTTTATATTTTACCAGAACTTACACACGCTCAGCAATCTGCTTTTTAGGAATATACAAAGATCAACACTGCGTATACGAATAATATCAGTGTAGAAAATTCAGACAGACTTTGACAAAAAATAGCCTCTGAAAAATATCCTGAAGAGGCAACCAAGGATATGATTATACGAACCGTTACATTGACTCGTTTGCCAAAGTGAAAAATTCAGTGACTAAAAAAGCAAATATTTGGCACTAGTTACTTGGATGCTGATGTCAAAAACCTTGATTCAAGTTTTTTTTTTTTTTAGCAATACTTAGAGCGCTGCAAAAGGGCATTGTAAAATCCGAAAAAGGTAATGCTCCCCTAAACTGCAAAACCACTTAAACACCACAATAAAACACTCAATCACTAGACATCTATTGTCAATGGATTGAGGACAAGGTTAGAGTGTATCAAAGCATTTGTTTTATGAAACAAGATGTAATACTATGAGTGAGTAACACGATTCTATTGATTTGGTAAGTATCCAAATGTTTTCTGGTAAAAGAGAGACTATATAGAAATGTTATATTGTCTTACTTTTTAAAAGCAAAATAATCAACATATTATGAGCAAAGTGTAAATATATTTAATTCAATGTATTACTACAAGCTATGATTGCTGATATAAAATCCATAAGGAGTGATAGGGCACAAATAAAGCTATTGTTAAAGGCACACCCTATAAATTATGCTACTTTGAGTTGTAGCATTCAAGTATAATACATTTTCACTTGAACAGCCTTCAGTTTCCTTTCAAAAGAGCATTTCGCAGTTTGGAAGAAGCATCACCTTGTTTGGATTTTGCAGTGTCCGTAGTATTGTCCTTCTTTTATTGATAAAGAATGGTTTTTATTTATACTCTTCAAGTTTACTGTGAAGATTGTAGTAGACGTGGGCCTAATAATTCTTCTGAGGCAAAGTAGCTTAATTAAGGGCTTCCTAGTTTTACTACTGTGACATATGAATCAAGAGATGATGCTATACACTAGTCTCTATTATTGTAAAGCTGATGTATTTAGCTTCAATAAGCGTGGATCATGTTCCGATACGACACTTGCGTAGCAATTTCTTGATGACAAATGCGGCATGCTCTAGAATGATGAGAAAAGAGGACAACTGCCAAGGATATTGGAATCATCGGGAATGCTGCAATGAAATATGGAATACCAGAAACCAATAGAAGCTTTTGGTAACCCTCATAGTGAATTTACGGGATTAGCCTTCCGGAAGAAGAAAACCAAGGCACCTCGAACCTTATAAACCTTAGTTTGCACCTGACGGGAACATCGAAGTATGGCTTGCGCAAACCTCTTGATTTAAATTGTATTAAAACCATACACAAGATGCTTTTTCAAAAAAAAAAAAGATGTAGTTGTATATTCTACTGCAACTCACAAGAAATCAAAGGAGGAGAAAGAGAAAGAAAGGCTTCAAGATATATAATGTAACCGTGTATTTACTGTGCTTTTAATCAAAATAAACTTCAGATGCGATCTATATTTTGACTTCAAAAGCAGGTAAAAAGAATAGCTCAGGTATAAAATCTTCCATAGAGTCCAGTACAATTGTAGCACCGTGTTCATCGTCTGCCAATTTTCTTATATTCTCATCTGGAATCCAAACCACCTGCAAGTTATATATCGAGTTAACCTTTTTCTCTCTCTCTCTTTCTATAGCATGCTTACATTCATTTTGGCATTTATAGCAGCCTGAACACCATTAATGGCGTCTTCAAATACTAGACAGTTCTCTGCAGGAGGATTACCTAGACGCCTCTGTGCAGCCAAGAACAAATCTGGAGCTGGCTTACCATTCTTAATTTCAGCATCATCCCCGCATATAATGACATCAAACATCTCAAAAAGTTCCTTGTTTAAAGACGTCTTTAACTCGAACTTTGAACGAGTAGAAGATGTAGCAACAGCCATAGGAATCTTATGTGCGTGAAGATGTCTAATCAATCTTTCTACGCCTGGCAAAACTTTGGCATGAGGGAAGAGATCCTCTTGGATTATAGAAGTAATCTTTAAATACTCTTCTGTGGTCATTGGCAGATTATAGGTTTTCACAACCATAGCTGCTGACTTGATATAAAACATAAGGTTAAAGAAAATATTCTTCTAAAGTTGAATGCTACTTACTTCATCACCAGTCTTTCCCATTAATTTGCTCTTGACATCCCATGTAAACTTGACTCCATTTGCATATTTGTCCAAAATTTGTTGAGTCACTTCTGTATATACACGCTCTGTATCAAGCAATAGCCCATCCTGATTAAATTAAAATTTTATTAATTGCTGCTTATGTATGCAGCCTTTACCATGTCAAAAATGCAGTGGGTGATTCGAGTCATCTTTTACAACAGCGAGATCAATAGTCTAATGCAAAGACTTTGTAACTTTGAAGCAACCCCCTCACTACACAAATGGACTTTAAAATTTTAATAAATAAACTGCGACTCAAAGCGTCTGAATTTTTCTCAAATAGAATACGGGATTTTACTCAAGTGACAGCTTTACGCCTTATTAGTATAACGGTTTTTAAACAAAATAACAACATTGAACGTACTTAAAGGCTTTTTGAAAGTTTGGTTTTTTAACTTTTAACTTGCGTTTTAAAAGTGGGAAGAAAAGAGAGGAAAAACCTTACATTACTACTACACTGCCTTTTGATACTGTCAATTAGACTTCTTGATTTAGTGTTCTTTTCTAAATTGGATCACAGCCAACTCGTACCCCCACCTGGTTTCCGTAACATAAAATTTATCTTCTTGATGAATTGGCTGGGTTTTTTTTTAACATTGCCTAGCGTAGTATTTACGGATATGCGAACCATTGACAGCGCGCTTCAACCGGATATCTTTTTCGTTTGCAAGGATATAAGCATTGTTTGACTTCTTTACTAAAACCGTATAAAACTTGTCACGATAATTTGGCTCCAGTTTGTTCTTACGATTGTGTTTTACCATTAACACCTTATCTCCAATTTTGATTACTGAATCATCATTACCTTCTATATCTTAATCGACATATTTCACTTGGTATTGTTGTAATGTTGTCAGTCGCTCGAATCCAATTTTCCTTCCATATTGTTGCAAAACATCTTTCTCTTCACCAAGAGGTTCTATGCCGAAAAGCCACGCATAAGGCGATATCTTCAATATCGAATGAGCCTTTGTTCGATAAGCATATTATACTGCAGGCAACATCACATCCCAGCCAAGCTTTCTTTCATGAACTACTTTTTTGAGCGATTTGACTATAACACCATTGACGGATTCCACCATACCATTAGTTTGGGGATAGTATAGGGTAGTATACTGATGCTTGACATTTATATGCTCAATAAAGGCTTCGACTTCTTGTTCAGTAAAATGTAGACCATTACCTGACAATAGAAATTGGGTAGCACCAAATACCGTAAACAGTTCATTGTACATAAGCTCCACAGTAGTTTTCGAATCAGCATTCCTGACAGTGAGAGACTTGAGTCAACGAGGCCGAACAATAGTTCCAAGATTGATTATTTTATTTATGAAAAAGATTGGAAGGCTATTTTATACTAGTTAAGGTTCCTGAATGTAGATTAAGAGATAGTTACGACTGAAATATGATTTGACAAGAAAAAATTTTATATTGAATATGGATGTGGTGATTCGTTCACTGAACTGAAACCTCATCAATGGCTATTGTATTCAGCTTTAGTTGTTACTGTAAAAAGGCTATTAAGTCGATGACTTGCGAATTAGATTCTTTATTAAGAGCTGAACATTATTTAAATAAGACGCGTATGCGTTTTATAGGGGTAGAGAATCTATGACTGCTGTTTATATTATGCTTATGTTATTATTGCTATACTAGTAGCTACTATAGTTATTATTATTATAAGTTATTCTTATCAGATGCGATAGAGGAATGTA